>OMKN01062499.1:3178-13232 GCA_900302345.1 Melanonus zugmayeri | reverse complement strand
TGGGGGGGCTGCCAACGCAATCACATATTCTGCATATAGGGTGCTAATCAGAAAGAATTGGTAGGGACAATCAAAATAATTGGTAGGGACATTTCAACAGGTGCTTGATATTGGTAGGGACATGTCTACCCTAACCAAACCTACGCCCATGCTATATAGATATATTTCATATGTAATTTACCATGTCTCCTCAGGCTCGACCAATGGAGGTTCAGGCCACCAGGGACTTTGCTGAAACCAGGAAGCTGACTCTCCTTCCCAACGACATGGTGACCGTCATAGACCATGGGTGAGAGACCAGAGGAGTGACAGGGGAGAGAGAGCGGGAAAAGAATGACCTAGAATGACATTTGTCCTTTGTTAGACATGGAACTACTAGGCCCTGACTCTCAGATTCCGCACATATCTTTTCTTATTAACATTTCTGTTTATTGGTTTAGTAACTCTGGGAACTATCTCAAGATTATAATATAAAAGTCCTTCTTTATTTACAAAATTAAATCAACTTGAGGGATACAACACCAGCCAAAAACAATAATTATATTTATGAATTGCACATTACACGTCGACGGGAATTCCTGAATGAAATGATTGAATATTGGGTCAACATACTGTAATTTGACCAATTTTTGATACAATGACACTGAAAGGGATTCATCAACAATGGGAAATCAGCATCAAAACAAAGCATTCCATAATAGTTATAATAATAATAATAATTGTTATATATAATAATAGTAGTTTTATAATAATAACATGCACAGTGAAAGCAGTGATTTAAAATATAATTAAAAGCAATGGATTGGGGGATACATTGAAGACAGAGGTGTTGTATGGAGCACCAGAGCCCACGGTGCATGGGCGTTCCTCCATTGACCCTATATACTGACGCTTGACTGTGTCCCTGTGCAGATTGGAGCTGTGCGAGTGGAAGGGCCAGAACCAGAGGACCCTGGCCGTGGGCTGGTTCCCCGCCAGCCTCTGCATCCCGACCCTCCCGGCCTCGAGTGCCGTGGGCCCCAGCGAGGCGCCGGCGCCGGCCCAGACCCAGACCCAGGCTCCAGCACCGGCCCCTGTCCCTGCCTCGGCCCTCATCTCGGCCCCGCTGAAGGGCAGTCTGCAGCATAAAGGCCACGGGGACCTCCACCCCGACCGCTGCTGGGGGACCCCGGAGAAACTAGACGAGTCAGTGGGGTTTCTGTTCTAAAGTCTTCTGAAGTTCATAGTCCACTTAAAGGGGAATTGTCACGCTCAACTATTTTCGGATATAAGAGAGTACTGCTTCTTACACGTGTTGTGAAAAAACACGGCCTGCAACATCAACTTTGTTTCCGTGGAACATTTGCGGAGAAGTTGGACCATTGATGTCATTTTTCCAAATCGGACCAATGGCGTCAATGGCCTAACATTTTTCACTGAAACAGTTTTGCATTTTGTGGATATTGCAATATTGCAGTTTCTTTCACAACATGCATATGAAGCAGACACTCTTATATCAGAACATAGCCAAGCGTCACGGTTCCCCCTTTAAGGTCAGTTTTTTTTCTGTGAAGAGACACATTGATTTAGATCTTGGGGAGATGGACGGTGGTGGGGGGTGTAGCTTGATTTTTTTAAAAACAAACTCAAAATGGCAAATTTAGCATTTTGAGAGGCCTTTTTTGTTGCCTCATGTGTGGATCTCCGCACCCAAAATGAATGAATGAAGATCATAAACGCTGTCTCTTAGTTAGTAGAGCAGGACGTCTGTCTGTAATGCCCCTCCAACGTTGGTCCCAACCGTTCATCTTGAACGTGTTTCTTACTCTGGCCTCTACAGCACTGGTAACTGGAGGACCAGCATAGCGAGCAGAGAGAAGGAGGGCTCCAACCTCCAGAGGATGGCAGGTAAGGAAACCAAAAAAATCTTGGGCCATATTGGAACAATCAGCCTAATTGTAAAACTTTACAAGTTAAGTTACCACAAGAGTTCATAAAAAAAGCAAAACGGAACTCAAAAACTGGTCTTAATAATTCTACAAATGCAGCAAACCACATGGCAAAAAGAGCAATGTAAGTAAGTATTTTATTTATATAGCACGTTTAAAAACTCAAGGAGCTGACCAAAGTGCAATCAATGCAATGCATCAAAAGATAAAAACCGAATAGCATACAGTACATAACAGTAAATACAAGGGACAGCATACAATGGAAAGCAATCCAAATGGATTGATCTCATCGGGTCAGGGGAGGAGTTGGGCCTACCAGGCCTGAGTCAATCCAGAGGTTTGTAGTCTCTCATAACTCAACTCAACAACAACAAACAGTTGTTCGTCATTCAATGATCATTGAAGGAACAATCCCTGTTCCAAACATACTGCTTTATCCCCCCTCTCACCTCCTAGTTCCTACTTCCTTGAATTTCCCTCCACTTCATATTGTGGTATAATCACAGTCAACTGGTTCATACACCGTGAAGGCACATATGACTAGAAAGCAGCATTATATTAGAATATAAATCTTTATTCCCAACATATAATTACAATAAATACAAACAATTTCAAGGCCGGGAAACAGGTTGGTTGATATTTAGAGCCGCAATAAATACACACATACTGTTGCTCCATGCACACACCGACCCAGTGCAAAGGGCTCACAGGCTATACTGGCAGTGATGGGCTACCAGCTTAGGGTGGCACACAATAATAAAGCAAACAATTAAATCAAACAATCAAAGAAAAAGGAAAACCACCAAGGCAGTGGTTCACTAGCTGCAAACAAAACCAAACATAATTAACCCCATACAACTACAACAGAAATAAACCAAAAAGGAAATGCATTCAAAACCCACCAGCTATACAGCAGACCCCTGGTCGGATTCCCCCCAACCCGGTACACTTATTCCTAAAAAGCTTTTATACATTACTGTCTGGCGAACGCTAGATGGCTTTAAATAATCTTGCAGAGCCTTTCCATCATGACGTAGTGCAAATGATCCGACTAGGCTTCAACCAATAAAAGCATTGAAATGCCAATGACGGCTTGGGCATTCCCTGGTTGATCACATTTTCAGGGTGTGATAGATGATGGCTGTTGAAGTCTGTCACGGACGCGCATTTTTCAGGTTCAACCTATCCGAGATTGAATGAACCCTTTCCTCGAGATTGAAATCAGATGTTCTGAAACCGAAAAATCCGGCAGCCCGGGGAAGCACTTGCTTTAGTCAGAGTACTGGTTTAAGCTTAAACATATCCTAACCTGCTACTTGAAATAGGCCCCAGGTTTACCTTGCAAGGATCTTTTTATTTATTTAGATGTGCTACATTTTGTGGCGTTACAATATTTTGGAACTCTGTTTTCGATGCAACACTCTGCTGTTCTTCAGGTGTTTCCCGGAGCCTGGAGTCGGTGATGAGTTTCCCCCAGGGCCGGCCCCAGAACGGCAGCCAGGCAATGGCCCGGCCGGACCCCCAGCACAGATCCCCGGTGGGCAGGGGGGCGCGCAGCATGGTGGTGGAGCAGGACACGCGGCGCTTCAGCGAGGCTAGTATCACCGCTCCACCCCGCCCACCGCCACCCACCTTCAGGCGCCCCAAGCCCCACGGCGTAAGCCGGGATCGGAGGCCCACAGTGGTCCCGCCGGGACCCCCGTGGCTTCCGGGTTCTCAGCCTCCACCGCCACTGCAGGGACCTCCTCAAATGCAGCTCCTGCCTCCGCCCCAGCAGCAGCAAAGTGGGGGCACCACCGTCAGCAACCTGGTTCGAATGGGACAGCTGGCGCGCTCCTCCCCGATGCTGGACGGACCGGCGGACAGCAAGCCCAGGGAGCCGGAGGGGGAGGGGGAGCGGGTCCGGGAGCGGGAGAAGAACGTCTATTCATCAGTGCAGCAGGCCAGAGACGCCGTGGTGGCGCAGGTATGAGGTTGTTTCAGATGAATACTTTGGGTTCGCGTTTCACCTTAGTGTAGTGTCCTGGAGTGAGTTCTACCCAGGATTGTTAACTCGGTGACTGTGGTGTCGGGACAGGTGATGGAGGCAGTGCACGGGGTGACCATCGAGGAGGTTCATAGCGCCCTTCGCCGCAACGACGGGAACGCTGTCCGTGCCGAGCAACAACTGAAGGTAATTTGCCAGCGCTGAATTGAAAAATAATTCATAATACTTCATAATGGCACTCAACATCTACTTTGTGTCTAGTAGTGTGGAGAATAAAAGGCAAGAGAATCACATTTTGAACAAAAGTTGTGACAAAGTTACCGACTTAATGCCTCTAAACTTTTGCTAAAACTATCTTTTTATGGTATTTGGCGATGAAACCATTCATTTGCATGCAGTTAGATTTTTTAGTTGTTCTCATTCTTAATATTGATCTTTGCCTCCGTGTCTGTCTTCAGTGGGAGCGGCTGTACTCGCTGAGCCTCTGTTCCAAGGAGGACTGTGTTCGGATCCTGTCCAAGTACCAGTGGAACCTGCAGCTAGCCAGCCGCTACCTGATCCGACTGACCCGGGAAGAACGGAGCGCCGGCCCTGGGGACCGGGAGAGAGAGCGGGAGCGGCCCTAACACCTACCTCACACAAAGACCTGTTAAAATGTTGAAATAATGTTTTTTTCCCCAAACCCATTTCCTGTCGTCAAAGTTCACCAAAGTTTAATAAGGACGCTCTTTACAGCAAGCGCTTTTGGATTCACGTGTTTCATGGATGGGAGCTGCCCGGTGAAAACTACAATTCCCTACTGGCTCCGTTGGAATAGTAGTGGATGAAGTGCATTTGACGTTCAATTAAAGAACTACATCTCCAAACAGCTGTCCTGACGACAACGATGTATCTCAGGACTTTATGGGTGGCGTTAATAATGGAAATATGAAAGATTATAAAAAATAATGGAATTGAACTTCTAAGAAAAAAGGCATTATCTTCTATCTTTTGTCCCAGAAGATAACCTTGACCTTTCAAAACATCACATAGAATGTACATAAGACAGACCTAGTGATTATTTTCTATTTTCAAGGCAGTCACTAACTACACTTTGCACTGAGGCTATATGGCTGCTTACTCTTCCAAGTCAACCAATGACACACACACAAGCACATTCAGGTTACATGTAACAGCACCCAAGGACATCTTCCATAGAGTACCATTTGTAGCATGTGTGTGAGTGTGTGTGTGTAGTCCAACTGTATATGTGCGAGGTTCAGGTGGTTGACTGTGTAACTTTTACAATAGGCACGGACTACATCTTGGATCAGAGTTTCACGGAGCATATGCCAAACCTTAATCTTTAGAAAGAAGCCCATGAATTAACTGTTTCAATGGCTCACTACTTCATTGAGTTTAGCCCAAAAGTTGCATCTTTTTGTTCGCTCCATGTTTTTAACAGTACATGAAGGCATTGTTGATAACTGCAATAATGGTAAATTATTTTGTATTTTTACTTTTGGGTCGTGACTTAATGACTAATGACACGTGGGCCTGAGGCGAGACCAGTTGAGAACCACTCTTAGATCTCTTACATCTCTTGACATACATAGGCCTGAGTTCTATAACACCTTAGCATTGTAATGCTTGAATTGAGATTAAATGTTTGGAATCTAACTGGAGTTAAGGGACAACAATCAACATTCATTGGTTGGGTCACTGTGCATTGTGGCACTGTGTTTTCTGAGCATCTGTCCTGTCATTGGTGTAAAGTCATGCATGTGGATCACGGGATATTGGTTGGGTCCGGATTCTTTACACTGTATGCATGTGTGTGTGTGTTTACTGCTTTGTGGCCATTTACTGCAGGCAGTAAAATCTATTGTCAATCAAGGTATGTTCTTTTTATTTTTTTATGACTTCATGTGAATTAACCTTACATTTAGGGCATTTAGCAGACGCTTTTATCCAAAACGACTTACAGTAAGTACATTAGTCAGAAGAAAGTGCAACAACATCCGTCGGGAACCCTGCGCAAATAAAAACTCTTCACACATGCTGCATTATTCCGTTTTTCCCCCCCTCCGATATCCAACACTAAAGAGAGGTCGTTTAAATCCCAGTAACCCATTTGTAATAAACGTGTTACACACTTTCCTAATCTTGTTCAAGATAAGCAACACACCTTGTGTGTCGGAGGTGTACGCCTACAGGACATTCTTTTGATGACAAGTTGCTGTGTCATCCCACCCACAGTGGGTGTAGTAGTGTGGTGTCACCAAACAAACACAATGGAAAACTGTAGGAGTATAGTAGGTAACACAACATCTGATATGATCTTTTATTTTGGGTAAAGTGATTTACCGTTTTGCCAGGAGGGGGCAGTGTTTAACAAGTCATTTGGAAGACTTCCTTAAAATAACATCTAACCGTATTCGCAATCATGGATCTATAATGCTTCCGCAAAGCATTGTGGTTTACTTGTCAACATGACCATAAAGGAAGTAAAAGACAGCCACAGCTCTCTTGTCCCTGCGCTCTGAGAGAAAGCAGGGTGTAGACAGAGACTGTGGTGCAGCACTGAAGCAGTGTCACATTTTCCAATTGTTCACAGATGTGCCTTTTAAAATAGAGGCGTAGCCTATCACAAGCTCACAAGGCCTCGCGCCGCAAAGCATTCTGGGAGTTGTGTGGAGGGCCCACAAAAAAAACCAGGAAACACTTTTGAGATATCGATTTATGTTCAAGGTGATTTTTTCATTGAGTGCAAAACAATATACAAGACAACAGCTACACAATTATGCACCATTTTGTATCAAATATATATGGCAAGATTAACATGTAGTGCTGGTTCACTCCTTCTTCATAATATAACTTATTCATGAACTGGTCTGGAAACGTGGTTTCATTTGGCGAGTGGTCATGGGCTGAATATCCTGTTTGGTCACAACTGTTAAACTGTCACAACTGCATAGATATTAATTTCAGGTCGACAATAAGAACTTCACAGGGAAACAAACTAATGTTTCGCATAAATGCCAAATAAGACGGAGTGCAATCAAATACAAAAACAATATCAACATCAATATTTACGTTTTGGATGGATTGGCACCAGAGTGATGAATAATGAAAATGTATAAAAGACATACAAACAATACACCAACATAACAAACTGTCGCCAGTTTACTGTTACATTAAAGTATATTACATGCTATTCTTCAGGTCTGGAGAAACTGGTGAGATGTATTTTTCATTTGGACCGTCGAGGGTCCCTTAGAACAGACAGATGGACCGTGATTGACGGACTAATCTTTGTATAGGAATGCCAGAAAGCACCGTGCATAAGGTTATGCTCAACAAAGATTACGGAACAATATAAAAAGGTATGAAATATCACAGTGGTCCAAAGTGCGGCGTTACATTACAAAAAAGACACAGGGGTATATAATTATGGGCACTGGCTGGCATGCCTACACACCCATAATTAACTTAACCTATTTCCACCACTATTTCACCTCTGTGATAAAGGCCGATGGCGACATATTAGTCATTGCTGTGGGTATATCTCTATATCTAGGGGTTAAGGCGTTAAGCTTGAGGTGAAACTAGTATTCTTTTGACCATTTCAACAACAAGAAATACATAATGAATGAATCTCAGACAGTAAATGAAAACAACAAAAATCTAACATGGCATGATTGGTTTGTTCTGTGAATCAGAATAATAGTGTGCCTCAAACTAGTCACGGCGAAACACAGCCGATTGTTCTTCACAAGGGAGACGCACCCATGTAATGTGATTACACACGGATGCCCTGTTTGAATACAGAACAAAAGGGAGTGAACTCAAGAGCAACAGCAAGCTTTGGTTATTTGCCAAGATATATATATATATATATATATATATGACACATACACATATAGTATATTTGCTCTTTCTCCAGGAACAATTTTCGAGTTGTGAAAGTGTTAATTTTTACATTTCCTGTCCACTGAACTCGAGGAAACCTCAACTTCCCCCACTTAGTTTTTTCCCCTTTTCCTTTTTATTAGCCTACGCCTAAAGTGTATACATGTATTTTGTCGGACATGAAGTAAGAAGGCAGTGGCTTAATACACTCAATCAATTCTTTAGATATTTCAGTGTGAGATTCTGTTGCTGGAGCAAAAAACTCCATGACTTTCATTCACAAGTGACTGGAGAAAATGGTGTCGTCAAATGGACTCAGAAAAGGCAGTGTTACTGGGCAACATAGAAGTTGCTGATTCCAGAGGCCATTTTGAATCAAACATGCACATCACTTGATACTGGTTTGCATTACAAAAAGGTTAGTATTCCTATAACTATTTATAATATCAAAATGGGGGAGGGCAATCATGCTATGTGGAACAGAGGTTATTTAAAAAAAAAAACTAAAAAAAAGAGAACTCCACTGTTTCCTGTGTCGTTGTCCTCTTCCGTCAACCATTAGTTGAAGACCGTGCTTCGCTGGTTCGCCTCCCCCACCTTCTCAAAGAACATGAAGTCCTGCAACAACAAAAAAAGTAATTGAAATACAACACAACACTAACAACAAAAACAACACGTCACACTCTCCCAACACTCGCTAGACGAGGACTTACGATGAGGAAGCAGGCGCCCATGAGCACTGCCTTCATCTTCACGTCCATGTCCAGTGGGAACTGGATGCCGAAGTTGTCAGTGTCGGTGAACACCTCCTTCAGGAGGCCGCTCCACTGCTTGCTGATGCGGCCGATCGGAGAGCTGCCATCTTTACTTTTCAGCTGCAGGTGGAAATCACGCAATTCGTGAAATGTGATGATGTGATTTCATAGGTATCTCAAGCCTGCCAGAAAATGCACTTTACAACTATAGAGGAGAAGTGGATTATAGAGTTGGATGGAAACTAACCAATAAACTGAATTTCTTAAGACTTTTAGTCAAACGTTGTTAAAGGGTAAGTAAACCCCCAAATCACTTTTTTCAGTTGAAAACGGTCCTGTTTGGGTCTCACAAAGTGTTGGTGAACATTTCTGTGTTCTTTTTTACTAATATGTACAGGGGGAATTCTCTTTAAAATACAAGAAGTCTGCTACTGCTAAAAGCGCTTTTCCAGAGTGGTAGTTTTCTATTGGTTGCAAACTGCTCAAGCGAGTGTGACGTTGGGAGAGAATAATGGCGGACATCGAGGGGACACTGTACTTGATCCTCGGTATGTGGCCATTTGCTACAGAAAGAAGAAAACATTTGCTCCAGAAGAGGCTGCAGGCAGCAAAACAGACTGCAGAAAAATACAGGAGAGTCTGTATTTGTCTGTCTGACGAGTTTCTCTGACCAATCAGAGGTCTGCAGTGTTTCTGGTACCCACTCCAGTTTCTTTGGAACCTCGACAGAGCCGGTACTAAAAAGTAGTACCAGGTACCAGAAAGTAGTACCTGGTACCTAATGGAAAACAAAAAAGGACGAGTCGAGTCAAGTTGAGCCAGTACCATGTAGTGGAAAAGCGCCATTATATTCTCATCTTGTTTCTAATAAATATCTTAATTTATCCTTTAATCATGTGTGGACTTCCATCTTTCTTGCGATCACTGAGCCTGATTGTCACACACATTTTTTTAAACTCGTAAGCGGAAGTTCTGCTAAAAAATATTTTTAAAAAGGTCTGGCAAAGAAAAAGTCCAAGTTAACACGTTAAGTGCCGGAAACGAGACCTAACGTCCTAAAAACACGTAACAAGGATTGCCGCGAACGTGATTTCTCGTCCTAAAATCATAATTAATATTATTCCATAATTCCATAATTTAAGGTCGTAGCCAGCCTGTGAGCATGAATCGCTTCAAGGGATCACACGGCGCCACCTTAAAAATCTACACGTAAGGTGTGCGGCGCCAGCGATAAAAGCGCGATCCTTTCCTTTCATCTCCTCCCAGAGAAGTTTAGTAGCAGAGAGTAGTAGCAGAGAGTAGTAGCAGAGCGTAGCGATTAGTGATTTAGCGATTTAGTATTAGAATAGAATAGCGTGTGTGTGTGTTAGCGAGTGCCTGTACGTTTTAGATTAGCTTTAGAAAAAAGTGCGTGTGTGTGTGTCACTGTTTTGTGGCCTTGTGTTTAGTTGGGGCCTAGGCCTAGCGGTAGTTTAGCTGTAGGCTAGTTTCGA
>OMKN01062471.1:0-16065 GCA_900302345.1 Melanonus zugmayeri | reverse complement strand
TGAAGGAAATGTGCTATACAAATGAAGATTGGGTGGTTGATTGATTCATTGATTATCATCATCATCACATGTTGGTGGACTGGGTATAAAAACGCACAATGGCTTATTTAGCAATGATAGAGGATTTGGCGAATGGCAGAATTCGTGCAGAGAGAGTATTTAGAGACCGACAAGATTTGCTGGCCAATGATGATGAGTGGCTCATCTGCCGATTCAGATTTCCAAGAGCTGGCCTCTTGGATCTCTGTGCTGAACTTGGCCCAGCTTTACAGAGACGCACCCGCAGAAACCACGCCGTGCCTGAACCACTGCAAGTCCTGTCAACCCTGGGATTTCTGGCACCCGGCACGTTCCAAAGGGAACCGGGTGATCGGTCTGGGATCACCCAGTCTATCTTGAGCCGCGTGTTGTCAAACGTGTTAGGAGGTATAATGGGGTTGACGCACCGCTACATAAAGTTTCCTTACACGGTGGGTGAACAGGCAAACAAATGTAATCGGTGCTATTGACTGCACTCATGTTGCTATAAGGGCACCGAGTGACAATGAATTTGCATTCAATTTTTTCCGTCCACCTTGACATCGGACCATTTCTTTTTTATGTCCCTGACGGTCCGCTGTTCGGACCAAGCAGCATTCACAGCGTCCGCTACGTGCTGCCACTCGCTATTTTTTAAAACATTTTTTATGCCCAAGTTGTGTCCCGCAAATAAAATGTGCTTCCGCCTCTCTACCTCCCCTACAAGAACCTCCAATTCACATTCTGAATAGTTCCTCTTTCTTGCCGTCTTCTTCTCTCTCGCTGTCATTGTCTGTATGAATATTAATTTGGGGCGTGCCAATGCCCTTTTATAGGCAATTATGGGCGTTACAAGGGTGGGACAAAACGCGTGTTCACGTGCGCCAAGTTTACGTGTCAAGTGTGATTTATAATTGGAAACAGGCGTAGGACGTGCGTGCGCACTGTTTTATACATCGGAATATTTGTGTGCGTAAGCACGGCCCTGTTTCGTAAGTACTTTTCATATTTACGTGAATCCTGCGCAAAGTTTTATGCATGAGGCCCCAGAGCAGGAAGTCTTTTACGGCCTACAGCTGCAAGCTAGGACTCTATATGTGAGGTGAAGATAACGAACCCTTTAACTAGTAGTAGAACACAGTTAAATGAAATAAAACACAGTCAAATACAGATTTTTCCACCACAGTCCATCATACCTTGCTCTTTGGTGTCTGGACAGGTATCTTTATGGTGTTCCAAGAAGGAGTTTTCATGTTAGTTTCCTTGGATATTGAAAGTAAACAAACATGTATTGCTTTTACAAAAAAGGTACATTGATTAACCATTACTTAACATTAGTTAATGCAGTAATAAGTATAATATATATATATATATAATAATTATTATATAGCATTAGCATAGGAGTTAGGGTTAGTGGGTAACCCTAAATAATGTATAAATTAATACCTTAGGTAACATGAACATTAGTAAATGATTACTAGACCATTAGTTAACTGTTAGTTAACTGTTAATTAAGGTTATTACGGCATTAACTAATGTTAATTAATGGTTGATTAATGTACCCTTATTGTAAAGTGTTACCATGTAACAGCAGGACACACACTATGCCCTTAACTTACAAAGAATCCTAACAAGCATAAACGTACATTATATTATCAGTATTATACAAGTATAATTAAAAGTAATGCTTTGTTTTCACCAGTTCACCTGAATGTTTGCAGTTGAAGAACGTCCATGGTCCCTGTTTTTGCAGGCTGTCCTCTTGGTCCTGAGGTTCGTTTCTTTCAGAGTTTCTATGTTTTCCGTTGGAACTGGTGACTAGAGGGACAAGAATAAATGTTAGCAACTAGCAGTACAACCACAACCATTATGCATTTCTACTGTCTTGCTCTTTGCCTCTGATTGGTCACTGATCTTCAGTGAGGACCTTTCTCTCTTCAATTCATGCAACTCCGTCTGTAGACGTTCCTAATTGCAAATAAAAAATAAGTATTAGGAAATGAAGCACGCTATCGAGAAGACCTCAACAGCGCTTACCTTCTCTTTCATCTCTTTCTTCAGATCCTTTTTCAGGCCATCATTTTCAATCTTATTCTGGGAAAGCTCCAACTCCTAAAGAGAATAACGAAGACACTGGCAAACTGGTGCTTTATTTTCTTACATCAAAATAAAATAGATATTTTAGAACAGTACCAGTGAACTTCTTCTGGCAACAGCCTCCTTCTCATTTTTTTTGTTCTCTTCAAGCTCTGCATCTTTTTCTTTAACCATTTCATCGTACTGGTTCTGATAATGACAAAACATGATCAAAGATGTGTCACATATGCAGCAGTTGTTTGATGTTTGTATATATTTCCACACATACTGAAAGTGGATATTTTACCTTGTGTTTTTCCATTAGTGCAACCATGTCGGCTATCTTGTGTTGACATTTAAGTTCCACGTCCTCCTTGTTCTTGACGGCTTCTGAAGCTGTAAGCTTGAGTATTTGCACCTATACAAAGAATGTGATGGATGTTTTGTTGTTGTCCAAAATAGAAAATGTATTTAGTCTACATTGAATGACAGTGATCACCTCATTTTCAAACTCAGCTGCCATAGTAGTTTTGACCCCAAGCTCTTCAAGTAATCTTTGATGTTCTTCTTCCTTCTCTCTTTTCATATGTTCACATTCCTCTTTTAGATAGTTCATCTAAATCACAATCATGTATTGATATTAATAATATTAAATACGCACGGTAATGAAAAATGTCTTTTTAACCATTTTAGGTCACTTCCCTGGTCATCCCTATCTAACAATATATGCCATAAAAACTACAAAAATCCCATTTCCTCGTATTCTTATATCAAGATCCCATCAGGTTTTCTTCTAGTAAAACAAAAGATGACGTATGCCTACTGGTCACAGTAGCTTGCTAGTCTTGTGCTGACGCACTGCTGACATGCTGAGGTCCTGCCCATTTCAACCAATCAGCGCGTACAGACACAGGTAGTAGGCGAGTAGTGAAGAAGAGATTAATTAGCCCGCTAGCTATCATATCAGCAGCATGCTATGACACGCCCACTTTTCAACGATTGAATCAAATTCCTCCCAACATTATGTCCCGCCCAATATCGCGAGGCTTCCGAGATCTGGCCCGTTTCAACTGGAGATACGTCACACTAAGGCAGAGCTATGCTCTAGAATTGACCCTTCTGCTCGACTTTGATATTAATGTCAGAAGCGAATGGAGCAAAATGGACTCTACGCACCTCATCTTCAAGTTGACCGCATCTTTCAATCTCTTTTGCCATCTGTCTTTTAAGTGTTTTATTCTGAAATTATACAATTAAATGATTAGTCTAACAAAATATTCGGTGTGTGCTTGTGTTTGTTTGTGTGTTTATAACAACAACCAACCTCTTTGTTGTGTTCTTCCCGGGTCTTAGACTTAGCCTCAAACTTTGTCTTGAGATTGCACAGCTAAAAAACAAAAGATGAATGAATGCAATAATGAATAACTGTGATAATGTGAGAAGGTCGAACTGAAGTCTGCTTTAATTGTTACCTTTGCTTCCAACACTTTAATCTGCTTCTCTTGTTTGGTTATTTTGTCCTGCAAGTCCTCATCCTATATAAATATAACACATTTGATGTTAACAACAGTGTGCACAACTTCACAAGCCCTTGCATTTCAATAGTTTTACAATATGTTCAAAATGTGTTATGAAGCTTACACTTTGCAATAAATCATTCTCCAAATCCGCAGTTTTTTTAAATTGCTCCTGGATTTGGATATTCAACGAACTCACTTCCTCTCTAATAAATACAAATGTAAAATGTATTAGAAATCCATATAAATATTTAGCATTTAATACTATAATAGTGCAATATTTAAAATCTGTAGACCACTGGAAACCAACCGTAGATGTTGGTTTTCCTCTTCTAATCTTCGGATGTCAAAGCATCCAGTGTCAAACTGCTGTTGGATGGTCTTTTTCTCAGAGTGCACATCATTGAACCTTGACAACAGCTCTCCATACCGTGTTCTGAAGTACAACACATATAACCATGTTATTTAATCTACAAACAACGTTTAACAATGTACTGCACTTAAAAACTCACTCATGTTGCATGATGTCTTTTTTTAGTTGCTCCATCTGAGAGGTTGATGCTCGTCTTTTCTCTATCTCGATCAATAACTGGCCTTCCACTTCCTGTACTTTTTCCTGGGGGGGGCAGACGCAATGTCATTGTGACCATCATGGCCTTTCTATATCCACACCTGCAATGCATCAATGCATTCCTATGGTATGCTGGAGACACATGAGATATATAAGGAGAGAACATTGATTTAAACCAAACCTCAGCCATGCAGGCCTTCTCTTTTAGCTCGCCGTGTGCCTTTTCAGCTGTCAGACACGCCCTCTCCTGTAGGTCCTTTTGAGCAGATACAATCTCAACTTTACTCTGTGGGATAACCAAAGTTAACTGCATTGTTTATTTGAAAACTGGACGTTTATGTAACAACATAGTGTTAAGGAAAAACATGTGTTTTATTTTGCGAGTAATTGATTACATATTTTTATCACCTTATAAAGTTTGGCTTCCTCATTTGCTCTTGAAAGCTCATTGGTTATTTCCTGAACTCTGGCTTCAATACATTTGTTCTGCTCCATGAGGAAGTCGATGGATTTTGATTTATTCTCCTGAGAGACAGAAGCATAACAAACATATCAAATGCCAGCTGTGTGCTGAAATACATTCTTTACAGTATTTATTTCCAGCAGCAGGAAATGTACATATGTGCAATTAAAAAAAACAATGTTACCAGTTCAGCCTCAGCAAGTTTGATCTGCTCATCTTGTTTTAAACTCTTCTCGCTGGCTTCTCCTACAACATATAATGTTCATTTAGCAATTATACTGTGGAAATGGTAACTTAATATATTTTAGAAGGCTTACCCAAAAGTGCCCTGGTGTTCTCCATCTCCATACTGATGCTTTTAAACTTAAGCCCAAGCTCCTTTCCTCTTGAAAAATAAAAAATGAAAAACATATGTTAACAGCATGTAACAGAATATGGAAATTATGGATAATTATTACTGAATAATACCTTTCCATTTCAGATGTTAGTGATGATTCTCTCTCATTTGCTGCAGCATGCATTTCTACTAGTTTATTTGCTTGTTGATCTTTAACTTTGCTGAGTTCCTCTATTATCAAATCTTTCTTTTGGTTTAAGTGTTGATATTCTTCTTTGTTTTGCTCCAATGCTAAAGTGATACTTGCCAGGTTTTTCTTGGGAGGAATATATAACATTTGAGTCAATGTATTTGAGCCTACTATAGTCCTATTGAGAAACATGAACACTGCCTACCTCTGTCTCTTTACACAGCTCTTCTGCATGTTGAAGATTTTGAAGAAGAGAGTCCTGTTCATATTTTGAACTTTTGAGAAGTTCATTGTGTTTACCTGTAACAATATTTAGTTTGTACATTTGTATTGGTACCTTAGTTTCCAATCTAATGCAATGCTGACTCTATGCATATTTTAGAATATGAGTAGAGGGAAATATGGTTAAGCAAATTAGGTGTAATTGTCCAAAGATGACTACTACTACTATACAGTATGTAGAGTAGTACATACTATATACATGTATGTAGACAGTATGTATGGCTGGCTCAATATAAAACTGCTTATACGCAACGATGGATGCAGAAAACAGTATAGAACAGGGGTGGCCAAACTGCGGCCCGGCATTCATTTTAAAAATAAAATACATGGCCCGTGAGAAAATAGTCTAATAATAAATTGCTCTTCTTAGCTTCAACACTAGATGTCGCTAACATTTTGAACAACCGACCATTGCAATTCCTTACAGCGTCAGGTGTGGCACGTTGCCCCCCCCCCCAGGATTCTGGCCCATGACTCCTTATATTTTGCTGTATGTGGCCCACAACCAAAAGTTTGGCCACCCCTGGTATAGAAGATAACAGACAGTCTTTACTTAAGGTAACTTAAGGATTCACATGCTCATGGTTTACATGTGGTCATATGGTTGACACAAACATGTACACACATAAAGCATACCATTTTCTTCTTTGAGTTGATTGCAACTCTCCTGGGTTTTATGAAGGTTTACCAGCAGCTTTTCTAGTTCATCCTCCTTCTCTTTCAGTTTGGTCTTAAGTATTTCAACCTGCATTAAGAGTGAGTCAGAGTCATATCACTGAATCAAAGTTTTCAATTTGACATCCAATTAAATTAAGCATCCAGCTTTTAATTTTATTCTAACCTCGTCACATTTGATGCTATATTCCTGTTCAACTTTATCTTTGAGCTCTTCAAATTGCAACAGGCCCTCTTTGACTGGAAACACAATAAATAACATATGCAATCATTACTTTAAACATGAACGACATGGGACACATCACTAAATCTTAATATCAGTACATCTCATTTTATTGAATGATTATACCATTTTCTAAATATTTGTATGATTGCAATTTCCATGTAGTTTTCACATCTGCATGAAAATTGCATCTTTCTGGAAATCACTTCACTGACAATCATATTCATTACACACCTTGCAGCATTTCATGTCGATCTGCTTCTGCTTGAATACGAAGTGTCTCAAATTCAGTAATCATCCCCTGAGAAATAATTGTAGGAATATTTCGGATAAGTATTTAGGGAATATTGTTGCATGCTGATTACTCAATGAACAATTGAGTTTTGTTTGAATGTTTTGTGAATATTACCTGAATACTTTCACTATTTTCCAAAAAGAATTGGTGTGTTTCCTCTCTCTCCGATTCAACTGCAAAAAGTACAACATATGCATTCATATGCAATATTTATTAATTTGAGAAATGTTGTTGCTTGCTATCTATATGTAGTAACCTAAATGTACACTTTACTTACACAAATGTATCTTTTCAGCTGAGCGTTCAAAAGTGTCTTTCAATAAATTACACAAGTTCCTTGTTGCATTGTTCCTGTTAAAAATGTACAACTTGAATTTAATGAAGTTCATACAATCTTCTGAAAATAGAACAGTCTCTAAACAAAGCACCTACTTGTTCCTCAAATCCTCATTCTCATTTATCTGTTCCTCCAGCTTTATACTTAGACCTTCATTTTCAAACTGCAAAAAGATTAATATATTAAACTGTAATTCTCAGGTATAGTGTGAAGTTGTTTTCAAACATAGAAAGCACTGTAGTTGTGGTGATTCACACACCTGCAATTCCTGAATAGCTTTGCGCTGAGTTTCAATTATTCTTCTATTTTCTTGCAGTCTGTGTTCCTTTTTCATAGTCTCTGAGTCCATTTTGGCTTTCCAAGACTTTATTTTGTCAACTTCTTCAAACAGCATGGTATAGAGTTGTCCACTATTATTCTGAGGAATATACAGTAGAGATGCACTGATATAAGCTTGCTGCAAAGGCTTAGTGTATGATACTTACACACATTTCTATAGAAAGTAACATACCTCATTGTTTTCTACTGAAGGTACAACTCTTGACTTTGGGATATCTTTATAGAACACACATAATGAGCAACATGTATAGAACCTGCTTCTTTAATTATTTGCAATGTATGATTATGAAATGTTTGGCCTACCTTGTCTGCTAGGTTTAGTTGGAATAACCATGTTTGCGTTAGATAAAGCTTTGTCAATACATGTATTGTAACCCTGCACACAAGAGGAGAAATATATGCATATTCATATATACAAACTAGTTATAAGCTCGAAAATCATGCTTCAGTCTGACAGGGTGTCAAAGTGTTACATGTATAGTCTACTAGAGTTTGAAACTGATTAAACCGGTTCAACTGGTACCTGCTGTAATGTGAGCTTAGCCCCACCTTAACACCACCACAATCATGTAAACTGGTACCTGCTGTGGGGTGAGTTTAACCCCACCTTAACACCACCACAGTCATGTAAACTGGTACCTGCTGTGGGGTGAGTTTAACCCCACCTTAACACCACCACAGTCATGTAAACTGGTACCTGCTGTGGGGTGAGTTTAACCCCACCTTAACACCACCACAGTCATGTAAACTGGTACCTGCTGTGGGGTGAGTTTAACCACTGCCTCGTCCGCTGCGTCCTGCGGGCGGACCGCGGAGACCCTGGGAGGCACCAGCAGTTTAAAGTTGAATCCTCTGTCTCTATCCATCCTGGGGAAAGCGAACGAGAGGTGTTGCCTTGGATAGCGCATGGAATAGTAATAGTGGTAATAGTGGTAACAGTGGTAATAGTGGTAACAGTGAGTGACGCAAAAGCTTACATTAGCAGGCGGTGGTACTTGGTGGACCCCTTCTCGGGGAAAGGCAAAATAGATTAACAACGACTAATATCTGCCTTCCTAGTAATATATAGACGATATGCAAATAGAAATACTTTATAGGGTAACTGCATGAACTAACCAAGCAAGGATGTAGCTAGTAGTAGAAGAGAAGTAAACTAACGGGTTAACGGCTTTTATCCAACGAACGTGCGTGCGCGCGACCTTGTTCAGTAGCTGTAACGTACAACGTGGTGATGCGTTCACGGCTGGTGATGCGCCCAGGCTGGTGATGCGCCCAGGCTGGTGATGCGCCCAGGCTGGTGATGCGCCCAGGCTGGTGATGCGCCCAGGCTGGTGATGCGTGTGATGTTTAATGTTATTAGTTGATAGTGTTTTGTTTGGTCCAAGAGGGGGCGCTCCAGGTTCCTTTTGTTATAAGATGCAGAAGAAGATAGCAGAGAGACACGTGTAAACAGCTGAAGTTCAAGGACCTCACTAAAAGAGTTTAAACACTACTTTGTTGTCTTGGAGTTTGATTCGGGTATTTTACAGTAACCATGGCGACTCTTCTGCTGATAAAGAGCTCATACTTCTGTGATAGCTGGATATTGTAAAAAGTATATGCAATTTTATTCTGAATTCTACCTGTAAATAAAGACTTTCTCCTGTAATAGATAGGCCTATTGTAAAAAGCATATATTATTTTATTCTGAATTCAATTTTCAGGAAATATAGACTTTGTTATTGGATACATTGATTTATTTTTGCATTATACATGAAGGCACTTTTTAATTGAATGCATGAATACACTGTACGGTCATCATTGCCATGCACTCCTGAATTAGGGGGGCTAGACTATACAAAACACATCAGACAAATAGGCCAACATGCAGGCTATCGCGTGTGCATGTGTGAAAGAGCAACTATTGGAAAACATTTTTAAAGTGAGGCTTTGAGGTTTAATACATTTAGTAGCCTATTGAATATAAAGCATAGAATGTCAAACAGTACAGAAGTAAAAAGACAACCAGTTATTCTTGATTGTTATTCGTGCAAAATAAAGATGCAGGGAAAAAAGGATATCAAACTCAATATGGAATGGATAAATTAGACGGTATCTTCTGCCACCTTTGACCCTGCTTTGCTTTTATTTGGCTCATATCTCCTGCCCTCTACCTTGACCCTCCTCTCTTCCTCCTTCTTCTCTTTGTCCAGCAGACGATAGTTGATGCCCATGGCAAAGAAGAGGAACACACTGGAGACAATGAGGATAATACCGCATCCCTGGTAGGTGTACTTGTAATCATTGTAGATGTCTTTGAACCTCCCTGTGGAAATAGAACATTTGTCATTTCCTTTTCTATGCCACTATTCAGGGTGAAATGCTTGTGGTCATTCTTGGTAATTTACACAATTAACACATGATGTGTGTTAGAAATTACTTGGTGTTGGTATTCAATTAAGAAATGGTTAAGAGTAGGTATAAGCTTTAGACATGATGTTTTAGATGGTTAACCTTAAGGTGAACGATAAGGTTAGGGTAAAGACCTGGGGAAAAGCAATGTATGATGGAAAATTACCACAGGAACAGTTTGTATATTTGCACTAATACTAGGCTATATGTACACACAGGCTCACCATCTCATTCATTCAATATCAATGTTTATTTTTGTAGTATTCAGTAGTAAAGTGTCTTTAATATACAGACAAAAGGTTGTGGCACTTACCCAGGAGAGGAGGCCCTAACAGTACAGGGCCACACTCCACAATGGTGACCAGCCCCACAGCACTGGAGAAGCGCTGAGCTCCAACCAGATCCATCAAGGTCTCAAACAGCACCGAGCTCAGCCACCCGAAGGCAAAGCCGAAGAAAATGGCATAAATCACAAAGCCTGTGTAGTCCACGGATATAGGTGCCATCACGTGGCACACACCGTTGTACAAGACAGACGCAGCAAAGAAGTATTGTATTCTGGGTCGGACCCACTTGGTGTTGGCCACGATGCCCATGGAGGGCCTTGCGACCATATCGACAAAAGCGAGGACGGAAAGCAGAAAAGCTGCCTTCTCTTTGGGGATGTCCTTACTCTTGCCAAAATTACTGAGGAAAACGAGCGGGGCGAAGAGGCCAAAGAACATGATGAAGTTGCCCATGAGATACAGCAGGAAGCCGCGGTGCTTGAACAGATTGAAGTCGATGAAGCTGTTCATGATCTGTGACACGGTCCTTCGCTCCGTGCCCTGCTCCACTGGTTTGGGCTTGGGCCCTATGGGTCGCATGAGAGAACCGGCGACACAGCAGTTGAGGAGAAGCCCCCCCAGGATCAGGAAGCTTCCTCTCCAGCCAAACTGGTCAAAGAACCAGGTGTTCACCGGTGCCAGGGTGGAGAGGAAGACAGGGCTACCGGCCATGGCGATGCCATTGGCAATGGGCCTCTTCTTGAAGAAGTACTTCCCGATCATTGTGAGTGCCGGGTTGAGGTTGAAGGCTAGTCCCAAGCCTGAAAATGAAAACAAGCAACCAAACAGTTAGCCCCAAGCATTCCTTGACATTCGACAGAGAATTTACATGAATATTACTTATAATGATGATAGTAGGCCTACTACTGAAGCAATACTGATGTAATTCTATTACTGAGCAAAGTATTGTAATGCAACACTAGGTGGCAGCATTGTTACATGAAATAACGTTATTTATGGAAACAAACTATAAGTCACCTCCCACAACTCCAATGCAGAAGTACAGCGCCTGAATGGAGTTGCAGAAAGAGGCAGCGATGAGGCCCGATCCACCCAAGCAACCTCCAAACATCATAACAGCACGACTTCCGTATTTATTAACTAGGATGCTGCTGATTGGACCTGAAGATGGAATATTCTCACACACACACACACACACACAGAGAGAGAGAGAAGTCTTTAGAAGGCTTTAACTTTATCACACAATTTGGCCAACAGAGGGCACTAATTTCCTATCTCTAGCGCAATGACTTAAAAACCAACTTTTGAAATCTCTTGTCAATGCTGCACTGCAGCAGCTATGCTCTCATACTATTGATAATCTATTTATATGTTATGTTTCTTAAAGACATGGGAACAGTTTTTATCTGATACATTTTACAGAGGAAGAGATTCAACCCTATTTTCTTACTGTGTGTGTATTGCTGACCCACATGTCATGTATGTATCAATATGGCTTTTAATGGAAATAGAGTCAATTCTTATCTGTATCTGTTTTATCTATTCATTTTGATGTATACATTTTTTAAATACAGCAGTTCCAAAGGTAGAAAGATTGAAAGTGTGTAGCGACAACAAATCGACTCATGGCAATGCATGGCTAGAATTTGTCTTTAAGTACACAGAATCACAATAGTTTGTGTAAACACAAACTTAAATAGAAGCAAGGAATCAGATGCCAGAATGCCATTTCTCTACAATGGCTTATAATAACACAGCAAAATGAGAATGAGTATCCGCATGAAAGATGCTTCCACCTTCCTGCCAAGTCCCTGTGCTGCCCAACGAGACTAAATAGAACCTGACAGTTTTTGTTTAGAGGTTGTCCAGACTCATTTGCGAGCACAGAGCAAGACAAAGCAAGGTGTTTTTTTTAGGATTGCAACGAAGGCAGACTCTACAACACTAACAATGAGTTCTTTCCTGCCGCCTTGGAAAGGAGAGTAGCTAAGAATCATACAAAATAAAATGTTGGTGGCCGGACCAATGTTGGATATTAGGAATGTAATGAATCTGAAATTGAAGGAGCGCAAGAGTGTGTAACAGCCGGTAATTCACAATCTTATCGCGAAAGTGTGTGTGCTCAGAGTTATCGGGGCTGCAAGTGTGAGGAGATGTTTGTTTACTTATTTGGCCGGTGTTGCTCCACACCTCAGGAAAGGTCAATGAGGGCCGCCTTGTCACATGTGTTTATTTCATTCGAAATGAAAGAATAAATGTATTCACTTTTAATATGAATGCCCACATGCTGAGTGCAGTTCATTCTGGATTATAACCTTCACACTATTTGCTGTAGAATGGAATGAGATGCCAACAACACACACTTTGAACATATAAACCATGTTGGAAGAAAGTGTTGACTACTACAAGTGTCCTTGTAGTAGTCATACCCTTGTCTTTTACGACTTACACAACACAACAACATCTTATGTTACCACAAACTGACCAGAATGTACAGAGATGCTTCTTGGGAGCCACTAAACATTTGTTTGTTTTGATTTAAGCCTGGTCTTCTGTGGTACTCAGCATAAAGAGAAATAGTTCTCTTTATTTCTGGGATATAAAGTATGACCTTGGAGACTCTTCTAGCCACTTTTCTTTTAGTTTAATTTCACATATTCGAATAACACTTTTTTGAAATATTTTGTAGTAGACCTTGCAAAACATGGCAGAATTAACAGGCCATTGTAAATACTTAAAGCATCATTGAAGTTTGGTAGAGGGTTGGGTTGTGTAGTTACCTTGCCTTGATGTAACTCCAACTATTCTTATATGTGAGATATCTTCAATAGTTGCTCCGTAGATTCAAACTTGATAATCCAAAGTAGTGTTTTTTTCTCTCCCCCATTGACTTACATTGCATTGCAAAACAGGTCTCAAAGTCACACTTTTAGCACACAAATGAATGTGAACAAAGCAGATAATGCCAATGTATAAAAACATTTGGAAATAAAAATGTCAACTTTGTGTTGATTTTACTATTTGAATTAGGAAGATGATCCGATAGTTAGCTTCTGAGACCGAATCACTGTTTGTTATTAAGACCGATAGGCTACGGAAATAAACCTAAACAAGCCTATTGGTTGAGAGATGTTTTACGTATTCAGTATATCTACAGGGAGGGGATGAAGAAAATAGTACCTTTACCAATCATTGTAAGTAGATGAAAAAAAACGATGAATCAGATTTTGTTATTTTATACATTGCCAGAATCTACTTTGTTTGCGTTTGTTTGTGTGCTAAAAGTGTGACTTTAAGACCTGTTTCTCCGTGCAATGTAAGTCAATGGGGGAGAGAAAAAACACTACTTTGGATTATCAAGTTTGAATCTACGGAGCAACTATTGAAGATATCTCACATATAAGAATAGTTGGAGTTACATCAAGGCAAGGTAACTACACAACCCAACCCTCTACCAAACTTTAATTATGCTTTAAGGTTGGGTCATTGAATGCAACAATTAACTTTTTGGCTTTTGACACACATTTCCGAATTGAATATTTAGCTGTCCATTAATTTTAATGAACAATTGTATTTATTGTTGAAGAACTAATGTTCCACCACGACTACAGTGAGCTTAGTAAGCTGTGCTTTTGGGAATCTTGTTGTACTCTAGCACTTAGTGTTAGAGGTGTTAAGTTATTCACTAATCTTAAGTTGTGTGAACTCACAAAAAATGGAAGTTTTTGTATAAATCCAAATTAAATACATGCAGTCAATTAAACTGTGCAAAATGACTTTGTGCATGTGTGAATTTGGGTATAAAGCAGAACTCTAAACATAACACATGGCTCTCTCCTTCCCTTTCATGCACTATATGTATACTGTATGTTAAATATGACGGAAGCATGTATTTGGCAGACTTGATAGAAAAAGGAAGAGAGATCTTACCTCCTCCATACATAACCGCCAGCATGATGGAGGAGATCCATGACACCTGGCTGCTGGTAACACTGAAGATGACCTCGATCTCTTTGAAGAAGACAGTGATGGACTTTGGGAAGGCGTAGGAGAAGCCAATGGAGATGAAGGCTCCGATCACCACCATCCATCCCCATCCACCCTCGGGGGGGGTGTATCCTACAGGACCACCGACTGCAGGAGCCATTTCTGGTTACTAATATCCCGCTCTTCCCTCGTCTATGCAGAGGGTTGTAGCCCCTCCTGGATGAAGGAACACAGCAAACAGAAATACCTCTGAAATCATCACCACCACCAAAAATTGAAATATTTCCATGTGTTTGTTGTTTTTCTGTAGGCTCAACTGCTAGAAACATGTGTCAGTATTAGATAAGGGAACATTAATATATATGCTACAAAGTGTCATCTGGATCTCACGCAGCGTATGTTATGTTTTGTTTTTGCGAAGATAGGGCTTGCATACCAACAAGGCAGATGTATCACTGTTGTACAGAGGGTGTGTGTTGAAGTAGAGCAATACCTGGGAGGGGAACAGAGGAGCATGTGAGGCGAAAAGTCAGGAATAATGCCTATTAGATGAAGTGTGAAGCTTAATTAAACAACTCCATGAGAGTGAACGTGTGTTGTTAAGCATCTGCAAATGTACATATACCTCACTCTGTGACTTCTCTGCGATTACTTTATTACTTGCGCATTACTTGCCCTTGAACTATATACCACAAAAGTTGTTGAAGTTTCTGTGTGACAGCGTACAGTTTCAGCATGTATGCTTCATTAAAACATGATGAAGGGAAGAATAGACAGTTACAGATAGCAAGCATCTTCAAAAAGAAAGCTATGGACACAAGCATAGAATCAAGTTTTTCATCAGTGATCAGTATTAAGCATGAATCAGAAAAATGTAGATAGTGCAGCATGACCATTTTGAGAACCAAAAGACCAGGCCATCCATGATTAAGATTGTTATGGCAAAAGAAGGACACAGAATACATTGTAGATGGCCAAGAACGGTTTGTGTATGAAATAACGCATTTAAACAATATAATGTGTGTAGGCTATTGTGTGGAATCATTACGTGCGAGAGAAGAAACAATAATTTGTTTTTGAGTTGTTCGCAATCTGTCTGAAGTGGAAGAGTGAGGGTGACGTTTCTTTTTTATTACCAATTTCCTATATCTATTTCCTATGTACCCCCCTCCCCCCTCCATCTATTCAACATGCTTTCTATACCCGGGAACTCTCACATGTCTCACTCTGGTGGTGATGTACTGTATATATACGGGGTCCATCCGCAGAGTGCATGAAACAGCTTTATTGGTATCGTATTGTTTACACAGAGGGGGCCAAGCAGGCAGCACATCGATCAGCCTTGGAGAACACACGTTGAATTTGGACTGCTCAATATAACAAGCCGGTCCTGGTTCTAGTCTGTAGGGTGGGAGACGACATGGTGTTTTGTGACTTGGGATGTTTTATTATTATTATTTCTTTTTTTTTATTTTTATTTTTGCATTTTCATGCGAGGCTGACTTGATTTGGTTGACGAATTGGTCTAGTGGTGTGAAAAGTTATTGGATGAGCAAATTGTGTGCAATGAATGGTGAATATTTAATGTGCCGCAGAACTTTTGTTATTGAGCTGGGATTTGAGGGGTACACTGCAGCTGTAAAAAAGTGCCTCTGTTGTCGTACAGAAGGGTACGGAACAGAGGGGGAAAAAAAAGTTTCCTTTTACAAATTGAAATTGACACTGCTTTCCTGATGGACCCCCCCTCACCCCACCACCCCTTTCAGCAGTGATTGGCAACTTTTTTGGGGCTTGTGATTTTCGTCTTCTTTCACACACATCTTTTCAACCCAATCAACCCAAAAAAATCATATCTACAGCTTTTAAGTCCGCAATCTCCTGTGAACCCATGCATATATGTCCTCCCCATAGAAAACAGTATGGTCTGACCTGCATCGTATTCTTAGGTTGAGTGAAATTATAAAGTTTGCATGAACGCTGAGCGGTACAAATGAAAGTTATACTATGAATAACAGTGTAACTAGGACTGTGCTCACCTTCTTGTGTTGGTAAAGGTGAGCGTGACCGCGATCGTCTT
>OMKN01062469.1:0-12465 GCA_900302345.1 Melanonus zugmayeri | reverse complement strand
ATGTGAATTGGAGGTTCTTGTAGGGGAGGTAGAGAGGCGGAAGCACTTTTTATTTGCGGGACACAAGACAGAAATCCATCCAACAGGCCTGCTCCATGCTTCCACCCAGAGAGGCTGAGAGCCTTGTAGACATCACATCAGATGGGGGTCTGAAGACGACTTTCAGAGAGAAGTGCTTGGCTGACTTTTGGGTCCATGTCCAACCTGAGCATCCTGAACTGGCTGGCTCTGCTCTGAAGGTGTTGATGCCGTTTCCAACCACCTACACATGCGAAGCTGGATTTTCCACTCTTGTTGCTCTGAAAACAAAGCAGCGCAACCGGATCAACGTGGAGCCAAATATGAGACTGAAACTCTCCAGTTTGGAACCAGACATCACTTTGCTCATGTCTCAGCAGAAAAAGATGCATTCTTCCCATTAAGTCGGAGGATGATGGGTGAGTAGGCCTACATAAGCTGTGCTATTTATAATATTGGCTGCAATGTTCTACTGTTGAGTTGTATGGGGAGAGATGCTGTTACAGCCGATATTGTTTTTGTTTATTCCTGCCTATGTATGTATTTTATGTATGTTTTGTTATGTCTCCCCCTTTTGGTTTGCTTTGCTAATATCTCTCTTTTATGCCTCAGGTTTGCCCAGCTGACAGTCCTTGGGCCGATTGATTGCCTGCCAGCTGGGCGTCATCATGTCTCCCATATAAACCTCAGTTTTCTCTCAGCCCAGGAGATGTGGCAGATCTCTGGTTTTTCCGTTTGTATTTAGTTCTCCTATTTTTGTTATGTAGCTTTACCTTTTATTCTCAACTTTTTGTTACCAGCTGAATGTTTTGTTAAGATCCTTTTATATTTGTTATCTTTTTTTTTGTTAAGAGTTATAGCACAGTTGTTCCTGTGTGTTTCTGGCTGTTTAGGAATAAACCCTATTTTTCTATACATATTTTTGTGTCCTTGGCCTCCTCATTCACCCCACCCATTGCCTTATGTTGCGCCCCAGTCCTCCCAACCAACAGGGGGCGTAACAGATGCCTACATAAGCAGAGCTATTTATAATATTGACTGCAATGTTAAACTGTTGAGTTGTATGGAGAGAGATATGGAGGGGGAAGGAGACTGAGGAGTGAACAATTATCTGAAATATATTGTCACAATGCCACATGTATGATGCGATTTGTAACATGTACAAGTTTATGTACATCAGTTTTCTATCTGGAATGTTGTTCCGGGGCTATTGAGTTTGGTGGTCCATGAGTTTTTTTGGGGGGGATAAGTGGTCCATGGTCTGAAAAGATTTGAGAAACACTGCCTTAGGATGTACGATTCACTTTTCAAAAAAACTTTCAAGGTACAGAAAACTATCCAGACAGACCTTATGGGTCCTTGAGGCAAAAAGCTTCATCATGTCAAATAAGGCCCAGATACCATGTTTCAGAAACGGGGCGGGGGGCGTCCCCCTTCTTGAAGATGGGGACCACCGGAGGGTGTGCTCCAATTATTGGGGTATGACACTTCTCGGCCTCCCCGGGAAAGTTTACTCGAGGGTGCTGGAAAGGAGGCTCCGACCGATCGTCGAACCTCGGATTCAGGAGGAGCAATGTGGCTTCCACCCTGGCCGTGGAACAGTGGTCCAGGGGCCTCATGTATAAAACTTTGTGCAGGATTCACGTAAAATGTTGCATAAGTACGAAACAGAGGACGTGCGTACGCACACAAATATTCCGATGTATAAAACAGTGCGCACGCACGTCCTACGCCTGCTTGCATTATACATCACAATCGACACGTAAACTTGCCCTTGTAACGCCCATAATTGCCTATAAAAGGGCATTGGCCCCTAATTAATATTCATACAGACAATGACAGCGAGAGAGAAGAAGATGGCAAGAAAGAGGAACTATTCAGAATGTGAATTGGAGGTTCTTGTAGGGGAGGTGGAAGCACATTTTATTTGCGGGACACAGCTTGGGCATAAAAAATGTTTTAAAAAACAGTGAGTGGCAGCACGTAGCGGACGCTGTGAATGCTGCTTGGTCCGAACAGCGGACCGTCAGGGACATAAAAAAGAAATGGTCCGATGTCAAGGTGGACGGAAAAAATGGAATGCAAATTCATTCTCACTCGGTGCCCTTATAGCAACATGAGTGCAGTCAATAGCACCGATTACTGCTACTATTTGTTTGCCTGTTCACCCACCGTGTAAGGAAACTTTATGTAGCGGTTAACCCCATTATACCTCCTAACACGTTTGACAACACGCGGCTCAAGGTAGACTGGGTGATCCCCGACCGATCACCTGGTTCCCTTTGGAACGTGCCGGGTGCCAGAAATCCCAGGGTTGACAGGACTTGCAGTGGTTCAGGCACGGCGTGGTTTCTGCGGGTGCGTCTCTGTAAAGCTGGGCCAAGTTCAGCACAGAGATCCAAGAGGACAGCTCTTGGAAATCTGAATTTTGTACAGCACATTTCAGACATAAATGCAACACAATACGCTTCACAACAAAATTCAAATGGGATGAAATGATAGGACACATACGCGCACTCATATGCCCGACTGAGGCATCGCAAACGGCAGTTTGCGATCAGTTCACCTTATTTGTGAGAATACATTTCATAACATGCACGTATTGTTGGATAATTACAGATCCAATTAAATATGATTCCCCATTGAACTGAACATATTTGCGGGGTTCTTGTGTAAAACATATCTCCGTGTATTAATGATCCTACATCGGTTTTTTTTTGTGCACTCCCAGAGAACTCTTCATATACAGTATAATACGTGAGAGGCTAATGTGTGATTTATTTCACATCAATTTCAACACGTTTCTCGAATTTCATCCTTCTGCCATCAAAGTCACAGTTTCTCATTTGCCGGGAAAATGTACTTACACATGGGTCCGGGTTTGCGTAGGGTTGCGCACATTCTACGGTCAAGTTAGTTTTTTATACATCGCAAAGTGTGCATAGAAGTTGGTGTACACGTTCTTTTGTGCGTAAGCAAGCTTTATACATGAAGCCCCTGGTGTGTCTGTTTTCTGAAAGAGGGTCTCAAGGACATACGATTATCAATTTGGTGGCTCTAGCCCTACAGGACGTGATGCAATCCCTCACTGAGAGGTCATCAGAAGATAGAAAAAAAATAAGAATGACTTGGGAGTAAGATAGAGATCTCTGGTTTTTTCTATGAATCAGGTCTACTAAAATTATCAATTTGGAGGCTCTAGCCCTACAGGAAGTGATGCAATTAGTAGGTGACCTAGGGGTCAAGAACACTTGGGAGTGAATTAGAGACCTGGGGTCTCTTATATGAAAGAGGGCCTCAAGGACATGTAAGATTATCAATTTGGAGGCTCTAGCCCCACAGGAAGTGATGCAATTTGTAGTTGACCTCTAAACCTAACCTTAGAGACCTGGGCTCTCTTTTATATGAATGAGGGCCTCAAGGACATAAGATTATACATTTCGTGGCTGTAGCCCTACAGAAAGTGACTCACAAAGCATAATCAAATCTCATGATGTCTCACCCCGTGGCCCGCTTCCGAGATTTTGAGCTTAAACCCCACCGATCCAACACACATGAGAATCAGACCTCTATCTCTTTTTTTTTTTTAGAGTTATGAACGAAATACACATGAACTTTTTTCAATCTCGTAAGGGGCGTGGCACGGGGCGTGACACTTTTGACCTTTTGACCCCAAACTTGGAAAAAATCCACATGCCAGCTGTGTTTACACACTTAAGGCACGAGTTTCTATCTCTATCCCATCGGAAATGGGGAAATTGAAACCGCCCGCTGTTTTACGCACATTTATTCTAATGCTTTCATGTGCTTTTGAGATGGCTAGAGATGCCATTAATACACACGTTCCCTGGTTTCCAGGAATGACATATCCAAGATTTGGACTTCTAGCTCTTGCAGAAGAAAAGTTAGCCCAAACAAGCTGTTTTTTTGACAGAGCCTCTCAGAAGTGTGGCCCACGAGACCTAGTTGAAAAGGCCGTTTTGGAGATAGGAATGGCCTACCACCCTGAGACTTGACATCCTTGCTCCGTCATTTCGCTTTAATGGCAATGAGCAGTGTTTTACACCGAGAGACTTGAGATTTTCAATGAGCAATCCCAAGGCGCCCCCGGGTTGATAGGTCTAAAAGTTCCTATCTCTTTCTTACAAATGTAGATGACTTTATAGCAATGCCTTTTATTTCCAATGTGTTTCAATTGAGCATTTGATGACGCTTTGTGACCCCAGGTCTAGCTCAGTCCCACATGTCCTAGACATCTAGGTCACCTGCTAATTGCATCACTTTCTGTAGGGCTATGACCCCCATGTTGATAATTGTAGTAGTCTTTTGAAAATCTTTGCGTTTACTTTATTGATTGCATTTAAGCTTACAAAAACCCTTAAAAGTGGTATTAATTTGTCGTGATTATCTTGTTAAACATAATGTATATATAACATTTACCTTTGGAATTGACTTTTTCGTGAAGCAATGGCAAACAGAACTTCTAGGTTGCCCCACAAATACACATTGGCTTACTGGAGGGTGACTAGGCGCATTGCTACCGCAGCAATGCACCTAGTCTGTCGGAAATCCAAAGAAGAAGAAATACGTCCTCCCAGGGGCACTCATCTAAACATCAAACAGTTACATAAAATAAGACATAACATAACAGCTCAGATAAACTACTAGGGATGGGTCAGGATAATCGATTATTTGTTCATGGCGGGAAGAATCGATTTTTCATTTTTGGGTCAACAACCTTTTTGCTTTTGTTTTCTTTGCATACATTTTTTACATACTTCTATGATCTTAAACATAGTAATCTATACTATTTATTCACTGTGTCTAAAATAATATTTATGTGTTGAAAATGTTAGGAATAAATGTTCCAATAGGAAGCCACTAGGATCCATATTGGCTGAACAGAGTCTTGACACCAGGGCTATAGCAGCCCTGTTTGATTCGGTTCCTGCAGGAGCCTGGTGGAAGGTGTGGTAGAGGTTCTCGCACTCCCAGCACGGTTTGTAGCTGTTACGATGTCCACGTGGGATGGATTTTTTTTAGCTGCTTTCACTACCATGCTGCAGAAGTCCTGATACGCCTCATCCACATTGTTGGTATAAGGCGATGGAAGATGCCTCGTGGATTTGTTGGTGAGGAGGCGAAAGCGCTTCCAGTTGGCCTTTCGGAATTTCCATTGCTTAACCGGCTTGCTTGGGACAAGGTCCATGAGTTTAGGCATGGCTATCAGCGATGGTCGATGTTGGGACTGCGGGAACTTTCCGAGCACACGTCTGTCAGGGAGCCGATTGTCCACACCGACACTCGCAAATGCCACGTCCGGATTCGTCCCGGTGTTCCAGCGACCGGAGAGAAAACTGGCTGCGCCCTTGGGATCGTACAACAGGGCCAGGCTGTTGTTGGCTGCCCAGGTAGCCAGGTTCTCTCCGTCGGGCGTATTGGTGTTGTACCCCCAGTCTTCATGCTGGCAATTGAAGTCACCGGCATAGAGACAGGGGTGAGGGAAAACCGGGACAGACGCTGACATGAATCGCGAGGGTGGAGGCTTGTAGACATTTATGATTTTAAAACCACCAACATCCACGCACAACCACTCAATCTCCGAGTCAGCCGGGGATCGGTCGGCGAGAGTCCAGCTCAACCTTTCATGGACAAACGTGGCAAGGCCATGTTTCCTGCTCAGGATAGACCCAGCTAGTGCGAAATTAAGTAGCACTAGCTTTTCTGCTGATATGCAGTGGGTCTCCTGGAGGAGGATGACGAGGGCCTTGGTGGTATAGGCCAGCTGCTCGATGACACAGATCTTGCTAGAGGTGAGCCCTTCGGTGTTGGCTGCCGGCTGGTGAAATGCATTCTGGGATACGTGGCTGCATACTTCAGTGTGAACAGACTGCGTACTGAATCGTTCATTCAGTATGCAGTATGCAATATTTAGTACTTAGTATGGCATTTCAAAAACAGCCCATGTCTCACTGACAAGGCCAGTTTTTTCGCTGCACTCCATTTCTCTGGCAGTTCCTAGAAAAAAACATCGTTTTGGTTCCTCAGAAAAAGACATTTAATTAATAGAAAAGTGATCAGAATAGAAATCAATAATAACAATAAGCCTCACTAAAACATTAGTCCCATTGTTGCTTCTAGACATACTATACACTGATTCCAATCCCACACAATCCTTAAAAGCCAAGCAGTAGATTGTGGTGAGGCGGCATTCAAAGTCTTTACTTCCTTGTAGTCTTTTTCAAAATCCTTTCAATAGAGGCAACAAATGGTCAGCATTTCATAATGGCTGCTGCAATGTATTGTTTATTCATGAATTAAAATTAAAAAATTATAGTCAACTTGATAAGTTGATATCAATGTGAAATTATTTCCGTAGTAGTCATTTTAGTAATAGCAGGTTTTATTTGGTAATATATCTGTAAATGTTAATTATTGTTACGCATGAAAGACAAATAGAAATAGAGAGTAAATGTTAATATGAGAGTCCAGTGGGTTGTATTGTCTCTGCTTTAATGCATTGCAGAGGTGAGTTAGCTCGCGGTACACCTGAGCAGCCTGTTGACTATAGATGTTACCTCAGAGCCCGCCAAACTCCAGCTTCTCCAGTCTTTGAAAGTCCAGTATTACTTCAAAAAAATCCTGATGTGACCACATATCGTTCATTTAAATGTAAAAAATAAATGTTATGTTCATATGTTAATATGAATATAAATATCTAAAACAATACAGGGAAAATCATTAATCTTTTTTTTTAAAATAGGACCTCACCTCTAATTGCAGCACACGGTTATGGAAGTGGTTGAAACGTGAAAACCAGGGTGGATGGGAAATCCCAAGGCGCATGTTGGCAAAGGTCTCTCTCTGGGTGTCGTAGCTCTGTCTAAAACATGTCAACACCTTGGCCACCTTCTTCACCCTTTGTAGGCCTTCATCGATGTCTTTGCTGAGTAGCTGATGGCCAAAGAGGAAATCCAAGGCCTGTGGGGAGAGGAAGATGGCTGACTTTTTTGGTGGCTGACACTGCTGTGGTTCAAGTTGTTGCCGTGAACAGGGCGTTTCATTTTCTTTCACTTCAAATGTATTTTCAACCAATCATGTTGCTGGGGGTGGGGATCTGTAGACACGTGTTACATGGAATGGGTCTCTACTGGAAACAACCTGACCGACGGAACCACAACAAACGTGATATGGCTGACCATTAATCTCGGATCCAGAAGAGGACTGATAACTAAAATTATAGCATCATATTCCCCTTGTCGGTATCCCTCCTTGGCCAACAGCAAACGCAAACTTGGCCAGCACTGGTAAAATAAAATGTCCTGCTTGTCTTCCCATAGCAGATGGGAAGACAAACTAAAACATCCTGTCCGAACACCAACGTCCTTAGACAAAGTGTCTCAAATCAAACCAGTGTAGTAGACTGGCCGAAAACTGGTCTGAAACCTCCATCTTGCACTCGCGCATGTACTCACTTTCTGATTTCCGGTGCAGGCACTGTGCAGTCTCCCCCCAGAAGTTAGAACTTCTGGACCCGAGAATACCATGAAGTAAATCAAACAATTTAAATTAATTAAAACAAAGAAATACTGTCTAAGAAATACATAGGTACATAGGCATAAAAACAATAACTAAAGGGCAGCTTGACTACCACTGCTGACCATGCGTGCAGACCTTCTGTAGGACCTGCAGTGGGTCCAGATGAGAGCGAGAGTGTGGAAGAAGGCCAGAATGAATGGCTCAGTGCGGGGAAACTCCTCCTCCTCCAGGTGAGACAATTGGAATTGCAGAGGACATAGATGGAGGTCAATATCCTGGGCCTCTTGTAGCGCTTGAGGACAAAATGTTGTTTAATTGATAATGGAGTTTTGGATTATCTCATAGACTAGACTATATTGTATGCCCTACCAATGAATGCTGTATAATTTAACTTTTAAACAAAAAAATATGTGTGAAAATATTTCTCACCATCAGATACATTTCCATGTAAAGTCTTAATTGTTGGCTCGTAGCCATCTCTAAGATTTTCACCATCTTCCTAACCATGGGATTCTGAAGATGAACATAGGAACCAAGTATTTAAAACTAAAGTGATATTAAGTAGTGAGTAGGTAGGGGTTAGCTACCTACGGGTAGATATCCATGTGTACATTGAGGTTCAAACACAGAACCTTTCAGCATATTAAACAACACAGAAAACAAGAGATCGTGCCTAATAGATGTTAAGCAAGTTGTGCTTCCTGGTGAGCCAGAAGTTCAGCTCCACACTGGGCCCTGGGTTAATCCCTTCAGAAGGAGCTCTGCTGAATCCCGCTTCAAGATCTTCTGCACTAGACTGGTCCAGTTGATCACCATAGACTCTAAGGCGTGGACAACCATCACCATAGCTACCATACCATGGGAAAGGAAAACAAAAACAGCATGATAAGGTAGGCCTACACATGCAGTCAGGAAAAAGAAGTGTTGTACATTTGTACTTGTTCATTCTTACAGCTTAATTGTGTTGTAAGAATCATCCATCTGAGGTGTCATTGAAGGCAATGGCAGGATTGTTTTGCCCATAATCTGGCCCTGGAAAACGTATGTTTTACTCTTCATCTCCTCGTGTTGAATAAGGTCCTCTGACAACACCTTCGGCCACAAGTGGTAGGTCCTCTTGTTTGACAGCAGTGGCAAACATAGCTTGTGAAAAAGAGAGAAACTAAACAAACTCAGTGGTTGATTTCTTTACAGCTGATTAGCGTGTTATTAAATACGCAGGAAAGTAATGGTGGTGTTTGACAGCTGCTACTCACGCCAAAAAGTACAAGTCCCCTGCAGTGTTCGCCGTTGAGTGCTGCAGGTTTCTTTTTAAGAAAATACAATTATTTGTTTTGAACATCATATATTCCCTATAACGCCAAATATTAACAGATTTCATGATTACATGTTTTGACAGGTTTAATCTATCGATATGAATGTACAACATACCTCTTTCGAAGCAGTTATGTTACCATGCGATGACTGAGAAAACGTAAGGTTTCCCAGTGTGAGTAACGGTTTCCCTGTGGAAGAACTCTGAGGGTTGTCTGAATATCTTGATTGGCTGCACTCTTTTCCAGTTTTCCCCTTCAAGCGGAATATTGACCCTCTGTCGCAGACTACAGTAGGAATTTGTATTGGGTTGTGGACTTCCCCATTCGCAAATGTAGTATTTGTGTATCCTCTCAAAAGTCAATGCAATAAATTATATGACTTGACGTGTGTGTGTGTGTGTGTGTGTGTGCGGGCGCACGCGCGCGCTGCCTGCTGTGAGGTGTCTGGAAAGAGGATTACTTGCTTGGGATGATGACAAACAGTGCCAAGCAAATTAAGGTCTAAGCTTTTTACATTTAGGCCAATACTACTAAATTCCTGCTTGGTTTAATAGACCTACCTCTATCTTTGAAGTCCACTTCCCCACTAAACTGTAGTAGGCCTAAATGCTATTCATCAGCAAGATAATTGTAGACTTGTTTACTGATGTGTAATGTGTTTTCAGAAGAAAGCATTGAGCACGTTTTGTTATTCACGGTCATTAAAAAACATAGGCTATCAAGACATGTATGCATTATTTGCTGTTCTGAAACAGATCAAGCCAAATCAAGAAAATATGTTTCCCCTTTTCCCCGAAGGATAGCTTGCTCTTAAGAGGCCAGCAGCAGGAAGCCATTGTGTTCGACCCAGGGGACAAGAAAGGTCCTCACTACAATGATGCCCTCTACAGGACTCAGTGGAATATAGAGGGAGACGTGCAATCGAGTTTAGATGGGAAGCATGTATTTGTATAAGTAAATACGAAGCATATATTTGTATAAGTAAATACAATATGTTTGTGTTAAATTGTTTGCAGTATAGTAAGCCTGTTGCCTGTTGCATGCCTGTTGATGAATGTGACCAAAATCGATATGGTGTGTTTTCGCACATAACAAAAATAGGTTTCATATAAGGGGAACAGATCAATTGAAATGGAGATAGAGACAATATTTTGGTAACCTAATGGTTCATATGTTCTTGGCATTGTGATTTTCAAGGCGTTGAATAAATCTTGACATTTAGCACAACGGCAGTGTCATTGACGTCCTGTAGAGAGCAGTGTTTTCTTCTCTTTTGCCAGCTCCTTCTCAACTGTTGCCCTGCCTGAGAGTTTATCTGACCCACTATCCGATCTTTTACCTCGCCATAGCGTAGGCCTACAGATGATTAAAATAATTCACCAGTCACGTGAAGTGCTGGATAATATACAACGTTATATATGTATAAGCCTATATGATATTCAGATAATAAAATAGTCCCAATATAGCTACACACATTTTTCACATTTTTCATTTTTCTAAATAATTTCACAACATGTATATATCGTTTGTCTCATCTGGTGGGTGACCCAGAATTATAGCTAATACGCATGAGAGTTCCTGTGTTGTTGAATGAACAAATTGGTTATCCCACACCCGCGGGGCATCTGCTGATGGATATGCTGTCCTGAGGGACTGTATGCCGCGGTGCAACAGCCGGCCGCTTATCATGAAAGGCTTGTTTTAAATGTTCCTCTGTTGAAATACAAAAGGTTTAAGGGCAGCCATTACCTTACAATAGTTGTTTTGTTAAATTACGCTCATAGTTAGAACATATGCCATGCATTAGGGTATAGTCTAAAAAAAGCAAAAATCTGTTAAATCTTTATTCCAGTGTGTGTGTGTGTGTGTGTGTGTGTGTGGGGGAGAGAGAGAGAGAGAGAGAGAGAGAGAGAGAGAGAGGGAGAAAGCGAGTGTGCATGAGTGCTCGCATGTGCGATACATTTCGAGCGTGTGTTTCTTTCCAGCGAAGCAGGTCAGGGTGAATATGGCGCATGCTACTGTGTCGGAGGCAGGGGGTCCTGGAGGCCACGAGGGAACTATAGCGAGGAGTCCCTTGAGGGACAGCCGGCTAGGGCCACTTGTCTGAGATTTCGGTTTATCCCATTTAATCAGGATCCTGAGAGACTGGCACTGCCCCCATTCGTCATAATGCCGGGGGTCACCGTGGGCTCCGCAAAATGAACTGAAGCCCAGTAGACAATGCTTCTGTCAATCAGCCTTAATCTGAGTTGGTCACTTTATAACGGATATAGTGTAGCCTACTTGTGTAATCATTCACTCCATAAATGCAAATATATATATATATATATATATATATATATACAAAATGTGTAGGCTACTTAGAAGTTAAAGTATATAGGCAACATGCAACGGCATTTTGGTTAACCTTTTCTATGATGGAACTGTTGCTGTCAATGTGAAAACAGGTGCGAAGTTCACCATTGCGACATGTTCCTTGGAAATACATTAATCCAAAAAAACCAACAAGATAGTGAAGACACGGAAGAAGGCTTCCTGCAATTTGCAGGAAGCGCTTCCGGCTCGGACCATAATTTGTACTTGTTTGGATGGTACATGCACGCAGCAGTTTGGGGGGTTGTAGCGGTAATGTCCCGGGGGCTTCTGTCAGTCCAGCGCCATTATAGATGACAGAGCCGAGTGAGTAAGGCTCCTTGGCTGGCTCTCAACACTCTTCTGGCTCGTCTCCCTCCTCCTAACGCGGCTAGCGTGTAGCGTTCACCGAGCGCGCGCCCTTTTTTATTTTTCTAATCTCAGCGCGGGCTGTGGAATGCTGCTGGAACTGCACGAGCTGCTATTCCGCACACGAGCTGTGATTTATGTTCCCGCACGGTGAAGGCTTCTGTGGTAGTGACGGGATCGCAGGTGTTGTTGTGGAGCCCCTGTACAAAACTTTTAATATGCACATTTCGTGGTCACAGGCAGAACCCAGCAAGCGCAAGGGTTTACAGCTATTTGGGTGGGGGGATGGTACATGTTTAAAATGCATCTGGGGCCTACAGTCTGATAAACTAAATAGGCTACATCGACGGTGCGATTTGTTTGTATGTAGGCCTAATCACAAAATAAAAGTATTAGTTTTTTCCCCCTATACCATTGAGGCCCTAGGCTACTCATCATCTGCTTCACCAGTTAATGTCTACTTGGTGTTCACAGAGCACTTCCTTTTTTGATGCAAAGCTAAATTAAATGTACAACTAGGCTACACATTCTTTGCCCACTATATTATAGCCTATTGAATTTGTTTTAAAATATAAAAATATGTGAACAGATACTTTGTAATTGAATAGCCTACTTTATTGTATATAAGTAAGCAGATCTCATTATTTATTTGATTACAAACACCATCTCATAGCTTGAGATAAAACACAATATGAATTCAGTTTCCACTCAGCATAGAGATGGCCGGTTCCTTCCGGCAATGAGACGTTGATTTTGTCATGACATGTCACAGACAACTTCATGCACACTAACAACCTTCCACTCACATTTAATAACAGTGATCTGTGCTCCCCCCCCTTTCCCTCTTTTTTTGTACTTTGCCAGAAGGGAC
>OMKN01062468.1:0-15444 GCA_900302345.1 Melanonus zugmayeri | reverse complement strand
CGCCAACGATTGACGAGTGGCTCATCAGCCGGTTCCGGCTACCCAGGGCGGTCCGTCTTGGATCTCTGTGCTGAACTTGGCTCAGCTTTACAGAGACGCACCCGCAGAAACCACGCCGTGCCCCCTGTCCCACTACAAGTCCTGTCAACCCTGCGACTACACAAAAAACATGTGTGTGAAACACTAATCCAATCATAACGCAACGCGATGAGCCGCCGCGTGTTGTGATTGGCCCTCCGTCAGGCAGCGCCGTCATGGTCAGTAGTATGAATATTCATTAAGGGCGTGCCACTGCCCTTTTATAGGCAACTATGGGCGTTACAAGGGTGGGACAAAACGCACGTTCACGTGCGCAACGTTTCGAAGTGATTGTGATTTATAATTTGGGACTGGCCTGGGACATGCGTGCGCAACACTTTATGAATCACAAAATCATTGTGCGTACCTTTTGGAACTTGCGGACAGCCGCAAGCTTTGGCACGCAAATCCTACGCCAGGTTTTATAAATGAGGCCCCTGGTGTCCCACAAAGACCTAGAGAAGCTTATCCATGCTTTTATTTCCTGTAGGGTGGACTACTGCAATGGCCTCTTAACTGGTCTACCCAAAAAGACCATTAAACAGCTTCAATTCATTCAAAATGCTGAGGCCAGAGTTTTATCTAGGACCAAGAGAACAGAGCACATTAGTCCTGTCCTAAAATCTCTACACTGGCTTCCCGTTAGTTACAGAATAGATTGTAAAGTGCTGCTACTAACTCTTAAAGCACTGAATGGTTTGGGCCCGGAATACATCTCAGACATGTTTACAGCATATAAACCGAGTAGGGCTCTTAGATCCATCGACTCAGGCCGGCTAGTAGAGCCCAGAGTCCGCACTAAACATGGTGAAGCAGCATTTAGCCGTTATGCTGCAACTGGAATAAACTGCCAGTAGATCTTAGATGTGCCCCAAATGTGGATGTGCCCCAAATTAATAACATTTCTCTTTTCATGTGCCTACGACTAAATCACTCATCACTAAATCACTATTTGGACTTACGGACTACTCCAAATTTTAGCATTCATATACAATCAAATGTATATGCGCTGTTGTATAAATTCTGATGTGTGCCACTATTACATTCTACGAGTAATAATTGTGGATTAATTTGATGTATTTAGTTGATGATGAGTGTTTTATTATGCTTTTATGTTTCCTCTTTACCTCTGTACCCTTTTAAATACTTTTATGTTTCTTTTGACTATTCTTATGTAAAGCACATTGAATTGCCTCCATGTATGAAATGTGCTATACAAATGAACTTGCCTTGCCTTACAATTCAAATATCATATTTTTGATAACCAACTCATCGTAAACAATGTGGACTACAATAGTGTCGCCATTGATGATGACCGTGTGTATGTACAATACGACAAAATGTTTTCCCCATTTTTTGAATAACATTGACTTCTATCCCAGGTGTCTAGTGCTGCCTCTCTTTTCTATTCCAACATCACTCACGCAGGTTGTCAAGACGCTGGCGGCCGCCTTGTCAAAGTGAAAGGCTCGCACACTCCTCATGCCGTCTGTGATGAGGGTCAGCACGTAACTGTGGAGGAGAGAACAGGAGGTCAGAGGTGAAGGGACACAATGTGTAATGTTACAGTATGTAATAATATAGTCCTCTTAGTCCTCACCTTCCGGTCCACTGCCCTGTATGCATGTATGTATGTGTGTATGTGTGTATGTATGTATGTATGTATGTATGCGGGGAGCGTGTGTATTTCCACTCGCAATTGTTGACGGGGGGAGGGGGGGCTGTGTTGAGACTATGGCGGCTTGAATTAGACTATGGCGGTGCGCCATAGTCTCGTCAATATGTGGGAAACACTGTATGTATGTATGTGTGTATGTATGTATGTATGTATGTATGTATGTATTTATATTGTGCTTGTAGATAAATTCATTGTTGTCTGTTATCTGTCTCTGTAAAGCGTGAGAAAGGCGCTTTATAAAATCTAAATTATTATTATTATTATTATTAATAGATAATTGTATGCATATGGAGGTATATGCCCCCTGCACAAAAGCCACTTATGATATTAATTGCAGCATCATTAAGAGAGTTGTATTTTTCAACAGTATTGTGGTAAGATAGGTTTCATGCAGCATTATCCTTCGGGAGGCTGCACCAAACTCACATTTCGCCTCCCTTCAGCGAGATCACCATCTTGTCGTGGCCAATGAAGGCGGACTGTGAGCAGTCCAGTGAGATCTTCACGCCTTCCTGCACACCTGGACAATGAAGACAAATAACAGGCAGATTCATGAATGGGCATTATCAAACCTTACAGAGCTGTGGTAGATGTAGTCGAGAACACTCACGCAGGGGAAAGGCGGTGGTCCCAGTCGTTTGAGAATTGAGGGAGACTCCGAACGGTGGAACGCTCTGGTTGAGGTAGAGCAATGAATTCACAGCGAACACGACCACGCCGCCTACATGTGATGCACAATATCACAACACAATGTCACTGTTGGATTGGAACCACGGCAACTTCCTCACTTGATACATTGTTGTTATTCTTAATAGGCTTAACACTCAATACAATAACTGACGCATTGCCATGCACGCTGAGTAGGGAGTTCTCAACAGCTTGATTGGTTATTAGTTTGTTTCTATAACTATAGGCCTAATTAAAAAGGTTAAAGGTTTAGATAGAAGCGCACCACACTGATTTTAATTTGACGATATTCGCTTGGAAAATAAAAAAATATTATTATAAGCTACCTTATCTCCTAACAATGTCGGCATTTCCTTGTGTAACCCCTCAAACAAAAAACACCACAGCCGTTCTGTCTGGGGCATAATATCTACTAAACTTGGCCTAATAGGCTGCATCGTGTGACTTATAGTTCTGATTGTAACTGATGTGACTTGATAAATACATAGATACATCTTCCACATGCAAGACGCAGTTAGAGATAAAACTAATGTTATGTTACTAAAGTTAGCCGTGTAGGCCTATTCTGAAAATGAAAAGCCACAAAAAAAAGAAATCAAAGAAATACTTATACAGCACACCACTCAAATAAATGTGGAAATAGGCGGAGCTGGGTCGGGGGTGTCCTCGCGGGGTCGACCCTCGCACGCGTACATACGTGTGTGCGTGTGTGTGTGTACCATCAACGCACTGGTAGGTGGGTACACGTTCCTCGCAAAATCCGATTCTACTCTTACGGGAAAAGTTTTTTGTTATATAATGTGGCCTGTGAAGCCCTTTGAGGCTGTAACTGTGATTAAGGGCTATACAAATAAAATAAACATTTCTATTTGTATTAGTAAACTGAAAGCACATTGTCCATGCCATTTGGTCCCTGGATCTTTACCCCCTTCCCCCCATCAAGGGGCCAGGGCTCACTCACCGATGGGCTTGGGAACAGCCATGACCTGGGTACAGTCAAAGGGCAAGTTAGTAAGGGACCAGATGACCGGGTGCACCTTCTGCATGATGTTGAGGGAGATGGCCACGATGCTACAGGTGTCCTGACGCACCGCCACGCGCCTGCCACACACACACACACACACACACACACACACACACACCGTTTAAACAGAGGTTGCGTGAACTCATTACAATGTATTACTTTTGTAATTACTTTGTAATGCGTTTTTTTCTTTCTTGAAATGTTGTCGAATATGCGTGGTTTAAATACACACCACATTTGTGTATTTAAAATTGTATATTTAGAATTTTCTGTTTTCATGGAATAGACTGCATCAAGACTGCATCACTGCATGCAGTAATGCATTATAAACAAATAGAATCGCTGTGAGATTAAGAAATGACCTCCATTTTGTCAGAGACACGGAGTAAACACAAAAGTAAAACAAAATTAAGTGGAAGCACTGCAGAACTCACCCAGGCCATGTCTGGTTGGGCTCAAACAGGATGAGCAGTGTGGGCTCATAGTAGCCATGGAGGAACTTCATGTCGATGATGTTTAGCAATTTCTCATCCAGCTCGCGGACATCAATGAGGTAGCTGGGAAGGAAGCTGGACTTGGGTCTGGAGAAGAAAGAGCGAGAATATGGAGAGAGTAAGTGCTAAGTTCACACTACACGATTTTAAGACTGATTTCCCAGTCGCCGACTGATTTTGGAGATCGCTGACAAAAACGTCCTGATGGGAGGCAAATCGGCGCTCGCAAGTCGGCGCTCGATCGCTATGTATGAACTGTTACAAAACGCGATGCGAGAGCTTGCCGATGCCTGACGGAAGACTAGCAGCTAGATATCTGGGCCAGTCGGTGACTCCAAATCCTGTAGTGTGACGTATGACGAAGAGCTACAGCCAATGAGAGCACAAGACACTGTCATTAAATATGAAATATGATGTCAATAAATATGTTCTGAAGTTACTTTTGCAGTCAATGTCACATTTCATTTATTTTGTTGATATTTAGTCCGACTGCCGGCATACTATGTGCGGGCACCACCCAGGTACAACAAAACCCTTCCCCCCACTGCTTAAAAAAATCCTAGAGGAAACACTGGTTTGATATCCACTAGATGCACCGATGTACAAAATATATCCACTCTTAGAGTGGAGACACACGTGTAATCTGTGTGTGTGTGTGTGTAGTAGAGTTGTAAAATACATGCATACCCTTCGCCAACGCCCCCTTCCTGTTCATCCGTTAGTGTGTCCTTTCTGAATGGCAACACAACAAGTTTGGTGCCGTAAACCAGCATTACAGCACAACGATTCTCCGGGTCCACGCGTACAATGGGGATGTGGACATTTTGCACAAATCCATCCTGATGAACATAGGGTAAAAACATGGCAACATAGCCGTTTTATGGGAAAAGTTGTAAAAGGTGTAGTCATAGTAGTTGAAGTAGTAGATAGACAGAGAGAGAGAGAGAAAGAGAGAGAGAGAGACACGTACCCTCAGCTCTGGCTCCTCAAAGAAATGAAGAGAAAGAGTCTTCAGGTCATGGGTACCCGGGTCATACTCCACCACTGACAACTATAAAACGTGAGGAGATATCAGTACATCTTACAACAGCTTTTTTGGTTTTTCCACTGATGGTATGTGACAATATTTTGACTTGGATATACATATTTGGACACACTCCCAATTACACTTTTAACTACACAATTAATATGAGTAGCAAAATAATCTGTCAAGCTGTTGCAATATAACATTCACACATTCTCTTGTATTCACAAAACATTAAATACAACGACATGACTATGTTGTAAAAGTATATTAGTGTACACAACATAACGCTGGCCCTTAAGTGTACCACTGGCCAGAGGCTAGTACCTTAGCGTCTTTGAAGCTGAGCAGCAGTGCGTCCCTGCTGGCTCCGACCAGCTGCACGCTGGCCATGGACATGATGTTGCCAAAGAGAGAGAAGGACGCCACCTGCTCCAGCTTCTCCTTGCGGGTCTTGACATCTGTCACGAGACAAGAATCAAGTCAGCCCAAAAGTAGACGAAATCACGGCCTATTACATATGACAATAACAACCTTTATTCGAGGAAGACATTTGGACAAATGATAACAAAGGGAGTTTTTTCTTGCCCTCTAGGGGGCTAGGATTAGGGGGGGGTGTCATCAATATTTGGCTTGTAAAGCCCTTTGAGACTGTAACTGTGATTAAGGGCTATACAAATAAAATTGACTTGACATACCTGGGGCCTTGTCAGCCTTTGAGGTAGTCTAAAAATGAAAACATAACATTTGATTAGGATCTCAAGGAAACATAATGTTCATATTAGGGCTGGGCACTATGGCCAAAATCTTCTATCCCAATATATGTTATTTAATATCTCGATAACGATATAGCATGTTTTCTGGCAATTCAATAAATAGTCTATATAAAATAACCACACGCTAAAGCCTATTTTTGTATACTATATATGAGATTTTTTATAAATAATCATCAGTAATGTGGATATAATGACTAAATGAGTAAAGAAAAATAATAGAACCGTTAAGTCTGGTAAGCAGAAAATTACATCACTTTACTGTAATGCAGCCTTTAAAACCAGGAAAAGACAACACTTACACGATATCACGATATCCAAAATCTAAGACGATATCTAGTCTCATATCACAATATCGATATAATATCGATATATTGCCCAGCCCTAGTCCACATACGATTCAATGGTCAAAGCAGTGATAAGAGCAGCGTGTTCACCTCCACATCGTGGATGATCCTGTAGACGTAGAGCTGAGAGGTCCCCGCCACCACCAGGTTCTTCTCCTGGCTGCAGATGAAGTTGCAGTGGACGGAGAACTCCACCGCAGTGGGGGTGTGCGCCTGTCTGTACACGGCGTACATCCTCCTCCTCCTCGCTCTCAGCTAGATCACACCAAGAACTGCGAGCAGTTTGTAAGAATGTTTTAATATCATCTCATATACATCTGATCACGTGTAAATAAATTGCATTCGGGCAATGAATGAATGAATGAATGAATGGGGCGCAAGTGCAAGAACAAAACCCAAGTTCTCATATTACAATGCATGTATTTAATGAATGGATTAAGATCTTTCCCTTTGCCGATTATGTGTGCATAGCTATACATTATATTTGTGTGCAGCCGTTCTTTAATAACAGTGAGCTGGTTGTGCTCGTTGTAAATAACCCATGTGTGTGTGCGGAGAGCCGGTAGCTCGGTTTGCTAACCTAGCTAACAGAGCTAGCTCATGTAGCCGACTTTTTTTTAAAGCGTGGGGTTCACGACACCGAACCGCTAACGAACGTGTGCGCTATTTCTACACAAGGCTCGCTTGAACATACCCAAGGAAAAGACCTTATTTGACTTTCCGAGTTTTCAATTCCCCTTTAAAAAATGACATCTCGTATGAGTCGCAGCAGGTTAGGCTAACGCTGTTGTCATTGTAAAGAGGCGGCGCTGCTTCTTCCGGTGCGACTTATTTCAAAATAAAGGTGTGCAAGATTAAGTTTTCTAGGGTTTCAAAATAAAGGTATGCAAGATGAAGGTCTCTGGGGTTTAAAATACAATGTATTAACTTACACACATCAATGATCATCGAATTTTATTGTTCTTTTTACATACATTTTACAATTGTAATATTCATCAAGAGATTTGACTTAAGATGTAAACACAGTATTGAGACTCAGATCTAATGTTGATATTCAAAACCAGTATAATTGTGTTAAATTAACTATGCACAATTGAATTAACAATTTATGTCAGAAGGTGCTCATTTAGTGCTGACAAAGATGGCTCCAAGCTACACAAACAGGTATAGAGATGAGATCTAGAGAGTAGAGCATGGATCCTTGACATTCTTTTAATGGGTTGGGAGCACTGAAATAAAAATACGGTTGGGACACACCGGACAAATGTAGTTTCATAAAATGACTCCGAATACATGTACAATAATTAAAACCTTTTTTCAGAAATGGAAAAACTAAAATATCTATTAAGATAACTATTTGCCATTTCCCCATTTTGTAATGGAACCAGTTCACCATCAGTTAAAAAATAAACGTTATAATTAGTAACATGCACGCTTAGCGGTAGATTTTCTGGCATGTAATCAGGTACTCGGGGTAAGCCTGTGTATCGTTAAAAATGACAAACATTGAGGGATTTTTGAGGTTGTCCGTCACGCTGTCGTATCTCAGGGGAACGTCGTTGTCGCTCTCTTTGAGGGGTGCGGCTTTCATTGTACCGTTGCCCTGTGTGTAGTCCCCCGTCAAAACTTTTGCTATGAAAATAAACTTGTGTCCATCTGCGTTTGGTGGAGAGTACTGATCTTGGACTGACAGAGAAGAATTCAGAGCAAAATACACCCCCATGCCATATACCGTGGCTGTGAAGAGAACACAACACACAATAATAAGAAAAAACTAGAATAGAAAAGTTACATTTAGAAACATTTTACAATATTCAGAGGTTGAAAATATCCTTCCTAGAAAGTTAAACTCTGCCATGTCTTTTCTCCTCCAATGCCTCAAGTCATCATACCTCTAGGCAAATCCAGAGGCCCGATCCCAAATACCCACGGAGGATTTTTTTGACCACAACAAGACAATTCAAGTTTGAGTGCACTATTCAAAAGGTTCCACATTACCGTTCTTTCCGCAGAAGCCCCTGTCGAATCCATGAAGGTTTATTAGCTTCACGCTTGACTCGCTCGTTCCATGGTAGAGGGTTCGTTCCACCTCGTTCTGTGTGCCACTTGTATAGATGCTGGCCTTCTTTAGCTTGTACTGGTTGTACAGCAGTCGGTTCGCCAGTTTCTCCAGCTGGAGGAAAATACATGCAGTCGTGTCACGATATTTGTCAATTATTTAGAGAGAAACGAAGTGTTGTTGTTGTTGTTGTCTCTCCGACCTTGATGATCCTTATTTTGGTGTGGTATTCTTTGATGGTGCTGTAGAAATTCTTCACCACCTCCTGAAATTCCGCCGAATTCTCATCCACTCTGGAAACATTCGGCAGGTTGGACAGCAGAGAACACCCCTCCTCTGTCATCATTTGGTAGTGAATATATTAAATGATAAGAATAAATGAGGACGACATTCCTGATACAAATATCAGATAAGACAGTCCATAGTTACATGCTAATAATTATATACTAAACTACTAGATTAGATCCATACTGTATATATCAGTACTAATTTCTATTTGTCCGCCCCTCTCAAAATGCACACACACACACACACACACACACACACTTTACCTTGTTGTACAACTTGTTCAATGTCCACGTCCAGGCCACTGAGAATGGTGCGAACAACGTTCACAAGTTTCCCAGAGGTCACGTCGTACTCTTGCATCTTCCCAAAGTCAATGACGTAGGGCTGGCCGTTAAGCAAGATGGCCATTTCCTTCTCCTTCATCCTCCAGGTGTTCTCGATGAAAATTATGGTATCAGGTGGGTACGGCGTCACAGCCGAAGTGTCTGGGTCCTGCCTCGCCCACTGAATGTTGCTCAGGAGTTCGGACTCATCACGGTGTGAGGAGAGCATCCTATTCAGCAGCAGCCGCACGTCGGGCAACGCCTTTGCCACAAAGTCCTTGAACCCAGACACCGTGAGTACGTTGCCCTGTGTCTGGATCTCCACCGCGTGCTTCCTTTTGATCACCTGCACGCACTGACGGTGGAACTCAGACATGTCCGTGAGCTCCCTCTGCTCCATCTTCTCCTCCACCTGCCTGACTGAGATCTTCTTTTCGAGTGCTATGTCTGCACGGATGAGGTCGGAGGAGAAGCCCGCAAACACGTCGACCTCGGCCACGTCAGCCGATTTCATGTCTTCCAGAAGTGTGGATATCGCCCTGGGCGTGGAATGCTGGGCACTTATCTGGTAAGGCTCATACAAACTTTGTTGCCTGGACAGCGCCAACACCTTCTGCAGTTCGTCGTCCTCGTCCTCCACAGTGGAGCGCAGGGAGTTCTGGATGGCCTGCAACAGTTGGTTTTGTTCCCCCAGGCCCATGGCTCCTGGCATCATGCCATCCTCGAGGTCTCCGGTATCCCCCGCCGTGTAAAGATCCAGATCTTCACTGTCCTCCTCCTCGCTCCCTGATGACACGCGTTGATTAAAACGTGTCACACCCGGATAAGAGATATCATATAGCCAAAGGAATATACTACCTTGGCCCGAAGCTCCATTGTCTGTTAAAGCTGAATGGAGGCTGGCTGCAGGGCGAGCTGAAGACACTTTCTGGAAGTTTCTGTGGGACATGAGTTTCCATGCGGCTTCAAAGATGTCCTTGAAAGAAAAAAGTACATTGTGGTAAGAAGAAAATCCCCAAATGCAGATTGCTGCATAATTTAAGAAGGATAACATATAATCTAATAAAACTAATTGCCAAATTAGTACTACATTTTTTTTTTAAATTCTGGTCTTATATTAGACGTGATATACCAGCTTGATGTACCATATTTCTTATATATACACCAATATATGAAATAATGGGAGAAGAATTGTCCCATCGATCCTCACCTGACTCTGTAGAGGTGCCCAGTGGACCGTGTCCAGGGTGATGCAGACCTGGAACTTTGCCCGCATTTCATTAAGGATGCTGGTCCCATCCGTTTCTACCAGGAAGCGGGCCACACCCGTCTGCTTTTTCGTGATGGTTCTGGTATAGACTGATTCCGAGATCATGCTCTGTAAGAGCACTTGTGCATGTTGACAAGGACCAGCCAAGCCCTGGATCTACAATTTGCATTTAGCAAAAGACAACAGAAATTGGTTTGAGTTAAAAAACAACAACTTGATGATGATGCATCACTATTATATTACAAAATAATAACTTTTGTGTTTGATGTTAATGTGCGACATACCCTTAAACCACAAGGCTCTTCCCCCTCTATCGGAAGGATCACAACTTGGTTCATGTCGGCCATCACCTGATGGAAATACATCTGGACATATTTCAGCATGCCTGGCTTCATGGCGATGAACTTCTCCTGCTCAATGGGGGTAAGAAGGAACTCTGTCACTTTGTTCCGCTTCTCGTTCTGCAATCCTTTTAGCGTCAACACGTCAACATTCGTCCCGTCCTCGGACACCCTCGCCGAACACAATCCTAACGTCTGAAGGAACAGCGACCACTCCTCAGAGTACAGCATGCACTCATATTCCCTTTCCACTGGGATGCAGAATGCACACAGTTGGGATGTTAGCAAGTCACGTGCCTGGCTCGCCAGGTCCTGAGACAGCGAAGTAACCACGATGACATTGTGCAACACTGTGTAGACGGCGGTAATCCCCAGGTTTTTGAAGGTTTGCAGCAGCTTTTCTTGCACCTTGTCGTGTTTCAGGAAACTGGCCTTCTCAATGTCGAGGGGCAACGTTGCGTGAGCCATTCCACCGAGGAAGTTGACGATGGTCGTCTTCAGTTGCTCCAGTGCCTGTTTGTCAGGTCCAGTGAGGCAAATGGTGTCATCTTTGATCTGCATGTTGACATTTGGATGTGTCTGGTGGATGTCCTGTGGAAGGGTGCTCATCTGGAATAATTTTAGTTTCACTGAGTCCAGGATTGCAATGTTAACCAAGTGCGTCTCTGGCCTGACCTCTGTGACGTCCTCCATGTTTCTGTCTACTATTTCTATATCCTCCATGTTGGAGTTGACGGTTGCTAAAGCTGTCTGCTGTGAGGACTGGATGTCAATACTATCAACAGTCGGAGAACTGGCCTGTGTTTGAACAGAATCCATAACATGCACTTCGCTAACAGCGCCGTCGTCTGAGGAGACACTTTGACCGCTCTGTGACTCATCACTTTGAGCTTGACAAGCTGAAGGTTGGTTGAAGACATAGTAGGGTGACACGGTGAGGGTGGCATCATTCAGATTGTGTGGATGATTCAGGACATAGTCCACAGCTAGATAAGAAGAAAAGAACAATAGAAAAACTGGAACTCATAGTGATCAAAAACAAATATACACTCTTCAGGACAGGATTTGCAAATGATTCATTGTCAAACCTGTAGAATGATTGGTTATCCAATACCTTTTATATTATTAATAATATTAATGTAAGAAAAGTATTGATATCTATCCAATGCAAGAATAATCTTGTTTCAGTGGTCATAAACCAATGCCATGTGCCATTTAAAGAGTAATGAAACAACCACTGTTGGCGCAGAATCATTTAGAAAGCACAACGGCCAATGGGGAAATGCCAACACTCGGCCGCACCAATGGTGTAACTTCATCACTCAGTGAACTTTCATCACTCAGTCACGCATAAGTCAGTTTCTACAGCTGATACCTGTGGTCCAGCCAAAAACGTGGCTGTGCCGGTGGAACGTCACTCCCTAGCTGTATATTTCATGTGTTTCATGTGAACTTAAAGACCCTGGACACCTGGCTTGAAATAATAAAAATGCATATATGATATCATAGTTGGGTGTCTCATTAAGCTTATTTTGTTGCTGGCACTTTGCCAAGATGGTGTGGACGTGTCAGGTCCCGTTTTGATTGACTTCTCCTTGGCTCCGCCCATGTCAAACGAGCTCTCATTTCCATGACAATGGCACACGCTGCAGTCGGTGTAGTCCAGCCCTATATGTTTGAGCCGTGTGATTCATCAGAGGATGAGGCAAAAGCCACAATTCATTTGAATTGGTCACTGAATGGTGAGTTACAAAATGCTTTGCTATCCGTGCGAACTGAGCCGCCTCAGGGCGCGCCTTGGCGACCAGGAGCCCCCTCCGTCCCCCCGGGTTCCTCGCTAGGCGCTGTCGGGGCGCGGCAGCCGGTGGACGACCTCGTGTCTCTGAGTGGCGAGTGGCAGTGGGACCATTTAAAGCGCCCCGCCGGACAGCGTGATGGAGACACGAGGTCGTCCACCGACTGCCGCGCCCCGAGGCTCCCAGGGGGACAGAGGCGGCTCCTGGGCGCGCGCCGAGACGCGCCCTGGTGACAAACATTACACTAAAAAGACAAAGGAAAAACAGGTAGTGAATGGGGTTGGGGCAGGATCGTTACACACACTATTCTATTTAGATGTATAATGCTTATTTAAGAAATGTGTGCAAATTTAGGATTTGTTGACAGCAGACATTCTGGTTAGCCCCAAAAAAAAAGCAGTTAGTCCGAATGACCGTCAGGTGGTAGTATAACCGTTGTAACTGACGGCCGTTGTAACTAACTGTCGGTATTTTGGTGAACATCATAACGCATTGCTGCCTTGAAAGTCTGTCTCAATCCAGACTCGACTCCAAAGGATACTGCCTCACTAGACGGCAAGGCAGCAGGCAGCTGCCTTCTGTATGGGATACAGCCACTGCTGGAAAATTTTAACTAACTAACAACTATCATTTGTCATTGGACTGGCGTATTCGCCCCTTCACTATAAAATATGGTGCAGCAGAAGGACTTACCTTCAAAGTGGACAAAGGACACCCGTGCCGTGCTCTCCGAGAGCATGACCACCTCCTTCACCTTCTGATTGGAAGCCTGGCTGCCCTCAAAGTGCAGCGTCAGCATCCTGACGGAGATGCCGGGGTGGAGGTTCTCCACCAGGATGGAGTCTGTCTGCTCTATTTGCTCAAGGGTGATCTTGGAGCCTTCCAGCGGCTTCCTGGATATCTTGGCGCTCAGGCTGTAGAAGTCTGTGCACCCCAAGCAGAAAAATAATTAATATTAAGTAGAGTAATAATAAAGTAATAAAGTAGTACAAATGACATAGCCTATATTGCTAGATAGAGATGTGTACTGAAACAACTTTTCCACTGTAGACCAAGTCTTTTCTTTCTTTCCCATATTCCTTTAGGTGGTGGGGAGCAGTAAACTAGTGGAGATAAGTCTACTACCCGTGTCCTGGTACATAAAAGGAGCAGACCCATAATTAGTGTTATGAGTGACACCTGTGTTGGTCCTACACCTCTGTGAAAAGGATGTATTAGCCATGACCACCATGTCGGACCTGTAGCAAGGGCAGCGTCGGAAATACAGGGGCAAAGAGCAAAACAGCCCCTAAGAAATATAATTTTGCCCCTGAAATCACTAGGAGAGGGGCAAAAAATGCCCCCATAATTTCCTCTAATAATAATGACAATTTGAAGGATAACTTTGTATGGCTGGAAGAATCGTCACAACCAAGTGAATAATCTCCCCCGTTGAGCCCCCGTTGTTGGCACGTCGTGTAGTGTGCGCACTACTGGGACAGCGAGACAAAAAACTACAGGCACGATGGTCGTTTAATGTGAGAGGTTCAGCGATGTTACGATTTTGTGTAGAACATGGAAATCGTGTAGTGTGTCGCTGCCTTTACTCTCTCCAAAGACAGGCAAGGCGACATTTTGCGAGGGAAAACCCCCAGAAAATCTCCCTCTTTTTCACAGCCTAATATTGGCAAGTTATATTTGAACATAAAATCGATCTAACTTAGCTGACGTTGGTTAAATCTAGTTATTTCTCCTCTTTCTCTCTGTCTGTTGTCTTTCTGTCATGTTCTTCCTCTGCCTCTCAAAGATACTGCTGCTGTCACTCTTGCACAAGTGGTGTCGCGCGTTGCTTTTAATTTCCATCCATCCATTATCTGCCGCTTATCCGGAGTCAGGTCACAGTGGCAGTAGACTGAGCAGGGTATTCCAGATGTCCCTCTCCCCAGCGACGCGTTCCAGCTCCTCCTGGGGGATCCCGAGGCGTTCCCAGGCCAGGAGAGATATATAATCTCTCCAGCGGGTTCTGGGTCTACTTCGGGGTATCCTCCCAGTTGGACGTGCCCGGAAAACCTCCAAAGGGTGGCGCCCGGGAGGCATCCTAATCAAATGCACGAACCACCTCAGCAGGCTCCTTTCGATGCGAAGGAGCAGCAGCTCTATTCAAGCTCCCTCCAGATGTCCGAGCTCCTCGCCCTATCTCTAAGGCTTAGCCCAGCCACCCTACGGAGGAAGCTCATTACGGCCGCTTGTATTCCCAATCTTGTTATTTCGGTCACTACCCAGAGATCATGACCATAGGTGAGGGTTGGAGTGTAGACCGACTGGTGAAGAGGGAGCTGACCGACGGCTCAGCTCCCTCTTCACCACGACGGTCCGGTACAACGCCTGCATTACTGCTGATGCTGCACCGATCCGCCTGTCGATCTCACGCTCCATTTTACCCTCACTCGTGAACAAGACCCCAAGATACTTCAACTCCTTCCCTTGGGGCAGTGACTCATTCCCAACCTGGAGGGAGCAACCCACCGTTTTCCGGCAGAGAACCATGGCCTCGGACTTGGAGCTGACTCTCATCCCGGCCGCTTCACACTCGGCTGCAAACCGCCCCAGTGCGTGCTGAAGGTCACGGTCTGATGAAGCCAGCAGAACCACGTCATCTGCAAAAAAGCAGAGACGCAATTCTGAGGTCACCGAACCGGACACTCTCCTCACCTTGGCTGCAGCTTGAGATCCTGTCCATGAATATCACAAACAGGACCGGTGACAAGGGGCAGCCTTGGCGGAGTCCAACACCCACTGGGAACGTGTTTGACTTTGTGCCGAGAATGCGGACATAGCTCTCACTTTGGTTATACAAGGACCGGTACCCCATACTCCCGCAGTACCCCCCACAGGGTTCCCCGGGGGACACGGTCGAGAGCCTTCTCCAAGTCCACAAAGCACATGTAGACTGGATGGGCAACCCCCTTTTTTTTTTTAAATGCTCCTTTCAAAAATTGCCCCTTAAAAACATGTACATTTCCTACCCTGAGCGAGGGGCTGATGTAAATAGATGAGGATGGCATCTCTGCTGGACGATGGGGTCAGGGTGTAGTCGCCCATGTCCACCGCCATCATGTTCTCCACAAACAGCTCCACCAGCTCCATGGAGGTGTTGGGCTGGATGCCACGCAGCAGCAGCCGCCGCTGGTCCTTCATGGCGGGCCTTCTCACGATAATCTCTGCATTGTAAATTACATGGTGCTCTTTGGACAACACCCGCGCGGCGACTGTGTAGGAGACA
>OMKN01062454.1:0-10268 GCA_900302345.1 Melanonus zugmayeri | reverse complement strand
GATATTGTTGTATATTATATTATTATATATCATCTATATATTATTTATAGATCTATAATATATTATATATATAATGAAAGCAGAGAAGATTGTGTGCGATGCCGCGCATGCGTGTGACGTCATTCTCGAGTTCACCGTATCGGAATGGCAGTAAACTGCTGTGGTTTAAAAAGTATAGCATAAACATTCTGTAAAAAAGGCATTATATAGATATCTATATTATATATCTATCTATATCTATATATCTATATATCTATATCAGTAGTCCGCTCCCGTTTAGAGTTGTAATGGTGTCTGTGTTTCTCTTCACACAGCGTCAGATGTGCATAGCCACGCCCCTTTTCGAGAACCTTCCGAGAACTCGTTAGATCAATGTATTATATATGTTATATATATATATATATAACTTTTTCGATTGGACAAACTGTCGATGAGTTACGGTCATGAGAAGTCCCCTCGTTGTCTCTTTCTGTGTGCGGCTGGACGCTACCCATATATGGGCAGCGTCAGATGTCACAGCCATAGCCACATCACAACGCTTCTAGCTGTCACTTAACATGGGAGTCTATGGGACTGTTAGGCAGCACTCTGTCCTTTTGGGCGATTTATTCCAAAACCGTGACTCGTTTTTAAATGGGAGTAACATTGGATGAGAGAGGACAAGCATTCCTACATGTTGGTGTATACATTGTGCCAGTAGAGTGGAAGGTGTGGCAGTAAGACGATACTGTTTGGAAGAAACTGTCTATTCTTCAGCGTCAGATGTCACTTAACATGGGAGTCTATGGAGCGGAATGTTCACAGCTAGAGGGCAAGCAGTGTGAAATGTTACCAAAATGAAACAAACAAATGAATCTTCCAAACAGTTTCATCTTACGCCCACACCTTCCACTCTACGGGCACAATGTATACACCAAAACGTAGGAAATGTTGTCCTCTCTCATCCAATGTTACTCTCATTTAAATACGTTTTAAATACATGGTTTTTGAATAAATCGCCCAGAGGCGAGGGGTGGATCACTTTTTGTGAGGTTTTTTACAATTTCCCATTCGTTTGAATGGTCCAAAAAAGGCACGTTTCCGCACTTTGTGCGAAAACCTGACGTGCGATCGCTAAGAAAAGTAATAGCGCACAGATCCCGATCAAGGCGCACGTTTTGATGTATTTTTTGTTTGCTGGCAACGCAAATGTGTACGGAAGAAGAAGAAGAAGAAGTATGGTGAATAACAATTGTTTGCCTCTTCTTTGCATAGCAGGCACCCTAATTACACATTACATTAGCCACTTAGCACACACATAAAACACTTGTCAATAAACCTGTTTCCACTATTTTACACAATCTAAAGAGTTTGTGAAACACCTCACGATGTGGCTAAAATACTCATTACTTACTCTTTACTTACTTTTTTTCTCTTTAGTTACCCAAAACCTCTCCAAAAGTGGCCAAATGGGCTTAGAATTATGTCTGGCCTCTGCCAGACGTTGCCAGTTCACCCACACTACACATTTGGGTTTACCGGGTCTGTCCGGCAGCCTCCCCGGCCACCTGATCCAACTCACTACCAGGTGGTGATCGGTTGACAGCTCTGCTCCTCTCTTCACCAGAGCGTCCAAGACATACGGCCGCAAATCTGACGATACAACCACAAAGTCGATCATCAATCTTTGGCCTAGGGTGCTCTGGTACCAAGTACACTTATGAGCCACCCTATGCTTGAACATGATGTTTGTTATGGACAATCCATGACCAGCACAGAAGTCCAATAATTATATATAATAAAACTAACTAAATTAAATATTATTTATAAATGACATTATAGATGTAAAACTAAAATATAACAAATCGATAATTTAGAAGTAGAAAACCTTTAATTAGAAACAATCCGCCGACATGCACATGGGGCGAGGGCCCACAATACTGCGTGTTTTCTAGTTTTTGTTGACTTATTGCTTCATCCAGCTTTTTGTTTGTTGTTTGTCTCTATGGCGATTCTCTGTGGCAACACTAGTCAGTTAAACCACTGCATGTATTGACTGGTTGCAGGGTTGGGCACCTGGCTGGCAGGCTCATGTAAGCTCTGAATAAGAGGCAGCCCGAACTCATCTTTCATGGAGACATCCTTTGTGTAAAAATTGCTGGCCTCTGCCATGATCTGGGTGAGTGACTAGAGCCGCACCTCAAGCCCAACCATAACCACAAAACAACCACCATCTTCCAGTTTCCTTGTGAGATGAAACCAGTACTGTTTGCCAGTAGCAATCATATTGGTATGGGGATGTTAAGTAATGAATGGTTCCCTATTTCTAAACCCATTGTCCCTCTCTAGGACATGGACCTTTCTCTCATATGTTTGACGGGATGTTCATTCCTAAAGCACATCCAGGAGTCGAATGGAAGCTACTGGATGATTCTCACATTGCTTTCCCCACAACCCTAACCCCTGTTTTAAGGTCAGGCGTTGCAGTTTGTGTATTCCCCTCGCTGCTTGTTCCAAGACTTTTCACAGACCCTTATCAGAGACCAAATAAAGTTACCATTGTAGTGGTAAAAGTTTGGTCATAGATGAGGTGGTCAGAATCAGCTCCGGTCAGAATCAGCTTGACTGGTCACCAAAATTGGTTCCAACTGCTGGTGACCTCATGACCTACCCAAACTGCTGGATTCCTGGAACCTCCAACACAACAGCCACCACAGGGGGAACTCTGCCTGCTCTCTGCATTATGTCATGTTGGGCTTTAGTGTATTATAGGCTACAATGACGTTTAATAGTCATGGTTATGCCTATGGTACAGTAGGATGAGATTTTTAATCACCATAGTTATGTTTAAGTTAAAGGGGTGGGAAGGGAGATCTGGTAGTTCAGTTTTCTCACTCGCTTTTTACTTTGGACAGTTTAGATTTACTTTGTTTTTGTATTTTAGGGGGAAGGTACCAAGGGTCTGATGTCCCAATGCTTGGTTTGCCAGGGAAATCCCTCTTCTTTTGTTATTTTTGGAAAGATATTCCTACAGTCACATTTCAACAGTTATAGTCGCATTCTATAGTACTAATAATGACATTTTTAGAGTTAAAATTACATTTATAAGTTGCATTCCTATAGTTAAATTTCCATTGCTAAACCAAGTAATCATACGAGTACACATTCAGGGGGTATGTGTATGGGTAGTCTTACAAATCGAGCTCAAATCTGGGTGAACGGGGTGTTTCACTTTCTTTCGCTTCATATTTGTTTCGACCAATCATGTTGCTAGAGGTTGGAATCTGTAAGCACGTAATTGACGAACACAAACTCGTCCGGTAGCAGTAAACTGAGTGACTATAAGGTTTCAAATCAACACTGTGTAGACTGACCACTGTAGAAATGCACTTAAAATCCCCTTCTGAAAGCTGACCCCACATCGGGGTCACCAAATGCGTATAAAGAATCTTCAATCTGGAGACGGTGATAAGTTTGACCGGACTTTATTAGAATTAAGGGAGGGTGTCCCATTTAATTTGGAGATCTAGGGGTAGGGCTAGATGCGGCTATTTGGATTTTTCAGATACATACTTCAAAAGGAGTGGTTCCCAGAATGCTGTGCGAACTGAGCGAGCTGAGGCAGGTTAATGAAACATGGCTGCCGCCGGTGCCAATGCAACGAAAGCAGTCCATAAATGTAAGTAGAATATCTTCGTAAATAATCATGCAAAAAATGTTAAATCCATTGGAATATCTTAGGTTCCAATGGATAGCCCCGTCAACAATCGGTCCGGCCCACTTGAGATCAGAATGGGTGAATGTGGCCCCTGAACAAAATGAGTTTGACACCCCTGCACTAAAGCATACACTCTTTCATTAATAACGTCTTCTGAACATTATGGCGCGCGCGCGCCTCAGTCAACCGAGCTAACAAGCACAGCTAATAAACTAGCTTCACTCGGCCAAAACAATATAAATAACGAAAATCAACTTACGCACAGACTGTTCATATAACTTTATATATACTTACATTGTGAATTAAGTTAGTTCTATACTTATAAACAAGGAAAACCACGGAGCTGATATAAGTATAGTTAATCGTCAGTTTAAAAGGGGAGAACTGATGACTTCCGGTCACTATAACTAGCACCACCCACCACATGAGGGCGCTCTAATACCAAACAAAAGAGCCTTGTACAGGTAAAGGTGGAATACCAAACAATCTCCCAGATAAATAAAATAAAACAATATCAATATAAACTGCTTTCAAACTAAATACTGCATGAAAATAACAAAATTTTGACTAACTTTCAACAACATATTATAACCCCTTTACACTAGGACTCGCACCGGGGACCGCGTCTCTAGTCCCCGGCGTCACCTCGCTGAGTGTCAGTGAGGGCCGGCGGCTCATCGCGTCAGTCTGAAGGGGAACACTAGACACGTGGCGCCATCTGGTGTCGGGATATCGACCCGCGAGTTCACATCCAAGACCTAGTGTAACATTTATATATTTTTTTCTTTTTAACTAACTGTAGCAGAGTCCTAGGTGCTGCCACCGTAGACATGAACTCAAAGTGGCTGCTGCAGGGCCTCTTCAGAAGACAGGACACTGGGCGATGTTGAAACCGGTTTATTGTTTAAGGTGTACAATGAATTGTTTGCTGAGCAGGTGGTAAATGCTGCCGATACATTCCAAATATCTTCCCGTAGCTGTTGTGTAAAGGTCAGGACTTCTCCTAGCATTCTAGTTTGGTGAGCGTCAGCGTTTCTTTATCCAAGTGAGCAGTTAAACACGCTTTCAATAATGTGGGGCACAGGTTGGCCCCATGCTGAGAGCAGCCAACTACCTGTTGAGGAGACTGAGGTCTTTTGGAGTGCAGGGGGCGCTCCTGAAGACCTACTATAGCACTGTGGTGGCATCAGTAATTTTTTATGGAGTGGTCTGCTGGGGCAGCAGCGTATCGGCTGCAGACAGGAAGAGACTGGACAAAATCATCAAGAAGGCCAGCTCTGTCCTGGGGTGCCCCCTTGACCTGGTGGAGGTGGTGGGAGAGAGGAGGATGATAGCTAAGGCGTCATCCATGATGGACAATGACAGACTGCGGCACCCTAAGTGTGTGAAGGAGCGGTATCGCCAGTCCTTCCTTCCTGCAGCTGTCAGACTGGTTAATACACACTGCTCCCATCAAAAATGAAAACAAATGCAAACTCAACTGATAAACCGTGCAATAAATCCCTGTGCAATAGCATATCTGAGCCAAGTCAAGACTATTGGCTGCTCTCATTGGCGGCGCTCAGGTGACCTGAGACCTAATGAGTTATTAGAGTTAACTTATTTACTCCTGCGCCGCCACGTTAATGTGTGCATTTGTGATTTCATTGATGAGGTGCGTTTGTGATTGGATTGATTGAGCAAGTAGGTTTGTGTGTTTCATTGACAAGTCGGATGCTGCCCAATGTCCATGCCGAAATTATTGTGCCCCACCAGGATTTCCATGCCAGAGACGCCAATGACAAGGACTACCCCCTCTGTGGGCATACTGCTGCCTTTTGCCACATCTTCTCTATGTGAAGCAGGCTTTTCTGCTGTTGTCTGCATCAAATGGAAATACAGGTCAAAGCTGAACATTGAGAATGAACTGAGAGTGGCCATCTCAAAGCAGCAACCCTGCTTTGAGAAAATGTGCAAAGCAGGCCCACATTAGTCATTGATGGACGACCTATATTCAAATCTGCCATAATTCAGTGTGGGGACATGGTTGGCATTTTGAGTGTGTAATTTTCACATAAATGTTAATAGTTTTACAATTCATTATTTCATTGTGGCAGCTGATCATTTGCCATATCAAGTGCACTTGTTTTGTATGTTCATAAAATGGTTGGAACTAGTTTACTTTAGTTGCATCATTTTTAGACAAATGCCATGTTTTTGCAAACATGTATTGATTACAATTCATTCAACAAGCTAGGAGGGCCCCCAAAATATTTAGATTTACCCAAGGCGGACCTGACTGGAAACGTTTGGGAATGACTGGCTTAGTTCAACACATGCAGGTGTCATTCACCTCGACACACACACACACAAACATTTACATTAGATACATTATAAATAAATACATTTGGCTTAAAAAGTAAAAAGTCTTAAAATGTGCAATTTAAAAACAAATCTTAAATCAACTACAGAAATGTAAAACATGGAAAATAAAAACCATTCAAGTGGCTACTCGGGTTATTTAGCCTTTTTATAAAATGCTAAATATGAATAATAGTAGGCCTACATTCCATATAGCATTTAGGCCTAGAATTGTGAGGCAAAAACAATATTAACAATTAACAAAAATCGTCTGTGATACATCTTATTTCAAGACTGCCATGCAGGTAGTAATTAGGACACTGATATTTAACGTAGGCCTATGTGTGTGTATAGCAGCCAATATTGTGTTTGTCGTCCATAAGTGCAGTAAAAAAATGGACCTCACTAATTGGTAAACCCTGGACATAAATATGACGCCGACATTAATCATTATAGTACCAGTCGTACAGGTCGTGGATCACGCTGTAGCCTCGGTCCCTCGACATGTGGTCGCAGGCGTAACAGATCGACTGGGTGAACTCGTTGTGGAGCGTCAGGAGGTGAGGAGTCGCTTGGTAGAACCTCCTCCACAGAAAGTACGACGCGTACGCCTCGTCGTCCCGGTCCAGCTCCAGCAGGCGATCCGCCAGCGCCTTGGGGTCCGGGAAGTCGTCCACGTGGATGAACGAATCTGCGGGCATGAGTCGCTCGTAGTTCACCCTCGGCGGACCCATGACCACCGGCACCGTCCCGACCACGAAGGGTCCGTTCACCTTCTCCGTGATGTAGTCTCTGTGGATGGAGTTCTCGAACGAGAGGTAGAACTTGCAGCTCCGGATCACCGCGAAGTAATCCTCCATGGGCAGCGGCGTTTTGCTCAGCACGGCGCCGAAGCCGTGCACCGTGATGTGCTTGGAGAACTCCCGGTAGAACGCGAGTCTGTGTCCCGAGCTCACGGACCACGCGTTGCTCACGATCCAGCAGACCAGCTTGTCCTTTTTGGGCAAGATGAAAGTGTCCGTTTCATCATGAATTCTTAACTCGTTTCTCACGGTGATGTCCGCGTCCGTCCTGTAGGCCAGCGTGAGGTTGAACAGGTTCTCCAGACCCGGTATTTTCTGGGTGTTAGTGGGAGACTCAATGTTGAACCAGATCCACTTTTGGAAAGGCGGCCGGTCCTTGTGGGGCAGGTTCCCCGCGGAGCCGATGCCCCTGTGGAAGAAAATCACCGCGTCCGACTGTGTGTACAGAGACCGGTCGTACGTGAGCTGACACCCAGAGATATTGAAGTATTTGCGGCAGTCATTAAAGTCAAACGTGACGCCCATCGGCAAGAACCACACCAAAACAATGGGCTTTTCTTTTTCTTGGTCCTGGTCCATGTGGATTTCAGATGCAGGGCACAATGCAAATGTCGAGTAAAGCGAGAAGAGTAGGCATGTGGTCCCGATGAGTCCAATGGCCACAATCACCCGAAAACACAACATTTTGCTCGGCATCTTCTCTCCGCACAGGGACGGTGTGATCCGTTCTTCCATCGTCAAGTCAAACCAGGGGCCTCGTGTATAAAACTTTGGGGAGGACGTGCGTACGCACAAAAATATCCTGATGTATAAAACAGTGCGGACGCATGTCCTGCCATTGTCAATCACAATCAACCCTAAAACGTCCCACCCTTGTAACGCCCATACGTGCCTATAAACTGGCAGTGGCCCCAAATGAATATTCATACTACTGACCATGACGGCCTGGCGGAGGGCCAATCACAACACGCGGCCGCTCATTGCGTTGCGTTATGTTTGGATGAGTTTAAATATGGATTCACACACATGTATTGTGTGTAGTCGCAGGGTTGAAAGGACTTGTAGTGGGACAGGGGGCACGGCGTGGTTTCTGCGGGTGCGTCTCTGTAAAGCTGGGCCAAGTTCAGCACAGAGATCCAAGAGGACGGCTGGTCATCAACCGGCTGATGAGCCTCATCATCATTGGCAGCAAATCAGTGCCAAATAAGCAGCCATTGTGCGTCATTACGCATTGTAATTGCATGCCTTTTTCATTTGTAAAGTACATTTCAGACATAAATGCAACACACTGCGCTTCACAACAAAATTGAATAAAATGATAGGACATACGTGCACTCGTGCCCGACTGAGGCATCGCAAACGGCATCAGTTTCAACGTTCATTTGTCCTACTGTTCACCTTATTTCTGAGAATACATTTCATTTCATGCACGTATTGTTGGATAATTACAGATCCAATTGAATATGATTCCCGATTGAACTTTACATATGCGGGGTTCTTGTGTAAAACAGATCCCCGTGTATTAATGATGTTGTCATGGTCATGTTTTTTTGTGCACTCCCAGATAACTTGTATAATACGTGAGAGGTAGGCTAATGTGTCTTTATTGTGTGTTTATTTTACACAACCATTTAGGCTCCCAGTTGAGGAAGAGCGTGACAAGTGAAACGAAAAAGAAAACCAACCTGTTTAGTCAAAGTTGGGCTGAGCCAATTACTCCCCTCAACAAGATATCTTGATATTTGTAGTGGACTATATTTCCATAACACCATGATAATCCTTTCTTTTAATGAACACGCCACTGTGTTCGGTGGACTATATTTCCATAATACCATGATAACCATGATAATGAGTGAAACGCTACCACCTACAGAGGGTGTCTCGAAACAGCACATTGATAAGGTACATATGCAAGCTAAAGTTTGGGGCCAGGCAAGCGTTGAGCAGCTTTGGATCCTCTGCAAAGTGGCTCCTACAAGGACGACAAAGGCCAGTTGAGACCGATTACCACTGATTACTACCAGCTCCTGAGGCCATCATTGAAATGGTGAGATGCCACTGCAAAGGAGATTGTTCCACACAAAGATGTTCCTGTAGGTCAAGAAACCGACAATGCACTGACCTTTGCCAATGCAGTACACAATGCTCACATTGTGTACTGCATAACGTACACAATGAGGACTCAAGATATGAAATACGGGATCCAGATGGCAGTGATTCTGAATGAATGAACAAAATTATGTTGTAATATTAAATATCTTTAAATCATATTTTATCCAAATTATTTTCTTTACCTTTTTCCTTAAAAAGTGTTTTGAACATTTGCCATTTTTAAAATCTAAAATGGAATTGACTTAAAGCAAACATATGTCCTGGTTTCGGCCTAATTATTACATAATGTATGCTAATTAGGAAAAGTGTAATTTCATCCATTAGACATATAGATGACATTGAAATCATAAAAGTTCATAGGAAACAACATAGCTGGGATTCCTAGTATAGGCCATATAGGGGTTTCCAGCGCAGGTGTTTACTTTTGGTGGTCGCCATTTTGAAAGGAAGAAGGAAGGAAGTCATGCTCCCACTGTGTTTATTTAGCAAACACAAATGAACACAGAACATCAATGGAAAACATATAATGGGATGCACAAAGCGACATTATATTTCTTTTAAATAATAAGAAGATATAATACTATAGGCTATATTTACAGAACAATATTTAGGCCCAATATATTTATTTTCACTTATCTAGCCTATATTATTTTTTTTCTATTATTGGACATTATTTGTGTCCGTCAATGTACGTCCTCTAAAAGTGCTTATTTTTTGCCACTGACAGGCTCAGATTGTTATAAGTGTTTGACAACATGGAAATGATCCCTACAGAGGAATACCTTTACCTTTCGCTTGATCTAACCAAGTCTCACTCTGAAATCTTGTTCATGAGAGTTTTGATTTTGCGAGATTTCAGAGCGAGAAAAATTCAAAAAGTGTTGAGCGCATTAGTCAGTTAGACCCAAAATTATGGGAAAATGGGGTCCAGGTTGAAAAATCCCGAATTAATAATAATAATAATTGTTATTTCTTGTTGTGACCGGATTGAGCGAAAGTTAAGAAAAAAGTTGCATTCCTCTATAGGGATCATTTCCATAATGTTGACAAACACTTAACATGGAATATATTATTATTGAGGTCTCGTATACCTGGCTGAATATATTATTATTGAGGTCTCGTATACCTGGCTGAATATATTATTATTGAGGTCTCGTATACCTGGCTGAATATATTATTATTGAGGTCTCGTATACCTGGCTGAATATATTATTATTGAGGTCTCGTATACCTGGCTGAATATATTATTATTGAGGTCTCGTATACCTGGCTGAATATATTATTATTGAGGTCCCAGTTCGTGGTGCGCTTCCGAT
>OMKN01062448.1:14998-29289 GCA_900302345.1 Melanonus zugmayeri | reverse complement strand
TGCATAATTTTTTCACGTAGTTTTTTGGGGTGTCTTTGAATTCGGCCCTCTGTAGGTTGATCATTTTCATTTCCATCAAACGATGTGGCATCCTTTCGTTCCTAACACATTACCCAGTCCATATCAGGTATCCAGCATGATTTTTTTCCCCATTGGGATCTGATGTGTTTTCAAAGTGTTCCTTACATTTTTTTGAGCAGTGTATATTATGTAAAGGAGGAGCTGAAGTAAAATGAGAGTTGGGGTAAGCACGAAACTGCGTCCGTCTGTTCCGTCTTTAGATTTGTTCCCTGAAGACTACGTGTGCACAGATGAGACCATGAAAAATCGACATTCGTTAAATGTTCATTGCTCAATCGTTTCAGGTTGAAACATTTTAGACATTTTAACTTGTGGCAGGACTTCACTTTACCCCTCTGCTAATTTCCTCTTCCTCTCAGGTAAAATGTGACATAAAGGAGCGAGTGAAGGAAGACCCGGACTACAGCTCACAGCGGTTTCCCAACACGAATCGAGCGTTCTCATTAGAAGATTGATGCTGTTGGTCCACGCGTCTTAATGCACCCACGTTCCCACTACTCCTCGGTTCGAACCGAGATCTCGCCAAAAAGGAACAGTGCGGAAAAAGTTTAGCGGAACGCTAATTGTTTAGCTTAATGTTAGCAGTGGGTTGATTCTTTAAACCAGTGTTTTTGAAAACCGTTATCATTCCATCCTATTCCTATTCCATCCGTGGCAAATGTTGATTGTATTATATACATGTAAGATTTAATTGTAAATTAGCACAAATTGTATATGGTAACTAACATGATTGCCATACTGTTAGGTGTGGCAATTCTGTTAATGTTGACGTCAAGCAAACAGTGTTGCTTGCCATAGAACGTTTTTATTGCTTTAAAAGCTTGTTAACTTCACCATCTTGATGCATAGCATCACAATTTGCTATTTGTATTTTTTTAGTAAGTTAATAGATGACATGTTGGTGTCCATTTTAATTGATATATGCAGAGATTTGTTTTGGAGGGCATGATGTAATGGCACCACTGGACGGCACCTGTCTATAATGCTAATTAGCTCATGCTAATTTTATTTTCAACAAGCACAGCAGCATCTTCAAGTTTTATTTTTTATCAACCATGAATGCTTAGTCTGCACTTGTGAGGAGTGCTCTAAAAATAAAATTCTTCTAAATCATTGTTTCATGTTTTGGACATATAGACATTAATGCACTGCATCCATTCTTGTGGATGATAAATGATTAAATGAATTGCTACATATTACATTAGAAACAATTGTGACATTGATGAGCATTGATTGTGGCATTGATCATATGTTACTAACACTAATTTTATTCACACAACCAGGATTAACAGGTCTCAACAGGCCTCAATGCAGTGGCTAACTGTTAACTCGCATTAGAGGACAACATGAATGGACTCGCTAGACTTGACAAAACAGCATATTCACCAACATCATATATTGTAATATGGCATGCTCTGAAGCACAAACAACTAGGAGAACCGGATTGTGTGAACATTTAAATACAATGAAATAATGGTCATATTTCTATCAAGCATGTTTCACAGATAACGTCATTGAGTATGCAGCAAATAAAATGCGTCTCTGGAATCACATGCTGCCACATCCATGCTGCTGCGCGGGGTGACGTCTAGTCCTGGAGGAAGGCCTCTTCCCCCACGGGGTCTTCATCATCGAGGGACTTGGCTCTCCACTTTGAAACAAAAGGTCAATTAGGGCAGAGGTCAAAATAAAAGTTTAGACTGGATAATAATTTAATCAAGACCAAAAAACATTAAATAGACAACTAAGTGTGTGTGCGTACTACAGTGAAAGGTAATGGCTGTGGCCATTTGTTCATTGTTCTTAGTTTGCATACAAATACTCATTATGGAGACCGTTCCTATTGTCAGATACAGTAATGTACTGTAACTGGTTCTAGGGACGTGGAATGTCACCTATCTGGTGGGGAAGGAACCAGAGCTGGTGCAGGAGGCTGAGCGTTACCAACTACAGATAGTTGGGCTCACCTCCACACACACCACTGGTTCCAGAACCAAACTCCTGGAGAGGGGCTGGACTCTTTCCTTTTCTGGAGTGGCCCAGGGTGAGAGGCGCCGGGCGGGTGTGGGGATACTCACAAGCCCCCGGCCTCTGTGTTGGAGATCTCCCCGGGGAATGAGAGGGTCGCCTCAATGCGACTATGTGTCGCGGAGGGGGAAACCCTGACTACCGTTTGCGCATATGCGCCAAACGGCAGTTCGGAGTACCTGGCCTTCTTGGAGTTGCTGGGCGGCGTCCTGGAGAGGGTGCCGCCCGGGGACTACATAGTTCTTCTGGGAGACTTCAACGCATATGTGGGCAACGACGGAGAAACCTGGAAGGGGGTGATTGGGAGGAACGGCCTGCCTGATCTTAACCCGAGCGGTGTCTTGTTATTGGACTTCTGTGCTGGTCATGGATTGTTCATAACAAACACCATGTTCAAGCATAGGGTGGCTCATAATGTACCTGGTACCAGGGCACCCTAGGCCAAAGATCAATGATCGACTTTGTGGTCGTATCATCTGATCTGCGGCCGTATATCTTGGACACTCGAGTGAAGAGAGGAGCAGAGCCGTCAACCGATCACCACCTGGTGGTGAGTTGGATCAGGTGGCCGGGGAGGCTGCCGGACAGACCCGGTAAACCCACAAATCCACTGGGAACGTCTGGCGGAGGCCCCCGTCCGCAGGGCCTTCAACTCCCACCCCCGGAAGAATTTCTCGTGTATCCCAGGGGAGGCTGGGGACAAAGAGTGGGCCATGTTCAAAGCCTCCATTGCAGAGGCGGCAGCCAGGAGCTGTGGACAGAAGGCCATTGGTGCCTGTCGTGGCGGCAACCCGGTGGTGGACACCGGCGGTGAAGGAAGCCGTCAAGCTGAAGAAGGAGGCTTTCCGGGCTTGGCTAGCCCGGGGGTCTCCTGAAGAAGAAGGGTACCGGGGGGCCAGAAGAGCTGCGGCTTCAGCTGTCACTGAAGCAAAAACCCGGGTGTGGGAGGAGTTCGGGGAGGCTATGGAGAAGGACTTTCGGTTGGCCTCGAGGAGGTTCTGGCAAACCATCCGACGACTCAGAAAAGGAAAGCAGGGCTTCTCTCAGGCTGTGTTCAGCAGGGGAGGAGAACTGCTGACCCGGACTGGGGATGTTGTCGGACAGTGGAAAGAGCACTTCGAGGAGCTTCTAAACCCGACCAACACGTCCTCTGTGGAAGAGGCAGAGGCCGAAGACTCAGAGGAAGCTTCAACCATATCCCTGGCGGAAGTTGCTGAGGTAGTCAAAAAGCTCCTCAGTGGCAAGTCGCCAGGTGTGGATGAGATTCACCCTGAGATGCTGAAGGCGCTGGACACTGTTGGGCTGTTCTGGCTGACATGCCTCTTCAGTGTCACGTGGAGGTCGGGGACAGTACCTGCAGAGTGGCAGACCAAGGTGGTCCCCATCTTCAAGAAGGGGGACCGGATGGTGTGCTCCAATTATCGGGGTATCACACTTCTCAGCCTCCCCGGGAAAGTTTACTCGAGGGTGCTGGAAAGGAGGCTCCGACCGATCGTCGAACCTTAGATTCAGGAGGAGCAATGTGGCTTCCGTCCTGGCCGTTTTATATGCTTAACCATATTAAAATGATAGAAATGTCTAACTATAACTATTTAACAGCTATTATTTGAGTGTAATGAGCCAATTTAGATTTTAGTCCGCTCCTGGCTCATTTCTAACTAATCAAGGCATCTCTTCCCTGATTGGTTCAGGGAATCCATCTTGCCTGTCAATCACAGAAGAGTGAAATGCAACACTTCCCATTGGCGGAGAAATGTAGGGAGGGAGCAGAGAGCGGAGGGGGCGTTTTTTTGGTTGTTTAGTTTCTAAATCTTTCTCTCTCTTTACAACTCTGGAATCGTACCTACGGCAGTTTTAACTCTCTCACCGTGGCGTCTCTCCTCCTCCTGGGGGTCAGTTCCGTCCGTGTCGCCGGGAGGAGAAGAACAGCGGCAGCAGGTTGAGGGCGGGCCGGTGCTCCTGCACGCCGAGGGCCACCAGCGCGCCCGCGAGCAGGGAGCCGACCCCAGGTAGCAAGGGGGGCCGCGCCTCCATCACCTGGAGGTGGAACATGACACAATGCCAATATGGAAACTGCACTCTTGTCGGTTGTTTTTACAAAGTTGGTTGAGTGGCGATGGTTACTCCGATATTGATAGCGCTTTGTTCTCGGTCTCACTTCTAAGTCGCTAAGTCGTAATTCAATTGTAATATAAACAACTTTTTATATCCGATACTTAAACCTGCACTATGCAACTTTTCTACTCCGTTTTACTCCATTAAAAAATATCGGAACTAGAAAGTTTCTCACATATAAAACGCGCCTTCTTTTAATTTTATGTTTGCCTTTATATGGTAGCAATCTGGTCAAAGTAGGTTAGTACACACATTCTCTTTAATGTGATGTGTAATCTTATTCAGACAATCTCACAGATGGCAAAATGATGGCAACATACCTTTTCAACCTTGTGACAGCGAATGAGTCCGTTGTGCCCAATGTAGAAAGTCGAGAATGCGTCGTACGTCCTGCATTTTTAACAATAGGAACAATTGTAAACCAAGTGTACCTCATGAAAATGTATTGTGTAGGCCTACATAAAGCCCCCCGGGCCAGATGATGGCATCGAACATCAGCGCATCATACGGGTGTACAAATACAATGTGTGATGCAGCAATCTTAATCTTCATCGTAGGACTAACAGGCATCACTCACAGAGGTGTCATCGTAGGACAAACGGGTGTCACTCACAGAGGTGTCATCATAGGACAAACACAGGTGTCAGTCAGAGGTGTCATCGTAGGACTAACAGGCGCCACTCACAGAGGTGTAATCGTAGGACTAACACAGGTGTTGCTCACAGAGGCGTCATCGTAGGACTATTGGTGCGTTCCATTTGTACTGGGAGGTCAGATTTTCCGAGTTTGTTAACTGGAAAGCGATCAACTCGGGTGTGGCGTCATTCCCAGCTCTGTTCTGACCGAGGTAAATGTAACGCACCATAACACAGACTACACTAGTGAAGATAAGCCTACTACCCGTGTCCTGGTACATGAAAGGAGCAGACCCATAATTTGCATTATGAGCGACACCCGTGTTTGTCCTACGACGGCGCTTCTGTTGAAAAGGGGTCTATCGTTTTTGTTTTTTGCCAGCTTTTCTTTTTGAATGTATTTTTAATTCTAACCTGTAGAGCTGGGACTTGTCCTTCCGGTAGAAGCGGAGCCACAGCCTGTGGAAAGGCAGTCCGTTGATCCTCCAGCGGGCCTTGATGGTGGCGTCCTCCGTGTGCTTGGTCAGCTTCAGCAGCTCCAGCCGTGCCTCGGCGTAGTAACACAGACACAGCAGCCGCCACACGGTCAGCACCAGCTGGTACACGAAGCGGCCTCTGCAGCAACAAACCAAGACGTCTTTGTTTTTTTACTAACAACTAGGAGGACGTTGGGAGGTATTTCCAATAGAAATATATCGCAGTATATCGCATATATTGAGATATACTGTGATTTATTACCTTTTTTTCCACTGCAAATTATGTCCCCAAAGGAAAACTGTCAACATCTGTTTTATCTAATAAGATCAAGGTTTCATTCTGTTCCTCACTTCAATCAGACCTCTGACCTCACCAGAACTCAGCACCATCTAGTGGACTGAGAAAGCAATTTAATTAAACTGACACGTCCAAGGATACGAGGCTGCCATACCGGGAGTACACCAGCAGAGGTCGCTCTTCGGCATTCTCACAATTCTAGTACCAAAAAGTGTAATTTGTATTTGCAATAAAAGATTGATACTTGCCGTCTGTGTATCGATACAATATTGCCACGCTAAATATTGCGATAATATGCTGTATCGATTTAATATATAATTATTATCCATAATTATTATGGATAATTATTATTATTTTTGGACAAATTAATATGAAATGAATCATGAATCGTTAATGAAAATGTAACAGGTAGGTAGGTAAATGTACCTGGTGTGGGCATTGATAAGTCCATTAATGAATTCCATGTCGCTGGAATACATGCTGTAGTCATGGTTCTTCCGGAAGAAATTTGGAAGCTGCAACACAAATTATCTCAATATTATTTCAACATTTCATGGAATATCCAACTCTATCCACACTCAATGTATTAATAATAATAATAATATGGGCTAAACTATTAATTTGAACTAGTTTAGCATACAACCAATCACCAAGGCATCATTTTTTTGCCATCTATTCAGTTGTTGATACATTTAATATGATTGTCAATCAGGCCAAAAGGATTTCATGCTATGATTTTATGCTAGAATTGTTATCATGGCAATGGCAACAACAAATGTGTGTGTGCTGTGCAAAGTGTCCATACCTCTATTCTAAGTCTTTCATACATCAAGGCCAACTTCTCCTCCTCCTCCTCACCCCCTCCTCCTACGTCGGTATTCCCCTCGGCTCTCTCCACGTGGCTACACAGGAAGGTGGACAGCGACAGCGGGTGCTCCAGTGGCGTACTCTCAAGTTCAATGGCGCGCCTGTATTTCACCCTGGCAGCAGATGTGGCGGAGGAGGCCACCACCGCCGCGGGTTCCGTTCCCGGGCAGTGGAAGCAGTAAAACACAGACCCATGCGCGAAGGGCGCCGGACACCTTTCCACCCGGAAAAGGTGCCTAAAGGTGCTGCGCTCCCGCTCGCCGTCCGCCTCATCCTCGTTCCCGGGCGAACCCCCCCCCGCCGCCCTCATCACCACGCTGATGTCGTCCTCCCTGCTACCGTCCACAGTGGTCAGGGTGAAGGGGAGCTCCGCGGGTCTGGGGGGTCTGGGGGCCTGTCCAAAGAGGGGGATCTCTACCAGGGTGGGTGGGCCGCCGGGCTCCCGCGCCCGCACCAGCACACAGACACTGAGCGAGTCTTCCCACTCCTCCTCGAGGCAGCCCGCCTTGTGCGGCTGCTGGCCGGCGGGGAAGAATGGGTGAGAAGAAAGAGAGACCGGCGGCGGCTTGACGGTCAGATACCTCAGACCGTGCGGGGGAGAGAGAGCCCGCGATGACGCACAGTTCAGGGGTCGGGTCTGTCCGACCCACTGCCAGACCACCGCCTGGGGGGGGGAATCCAAACATGGCGGCTATAAGGTTGATTTCAAAATGTGCGGTTTTCAATTCATAATGATATCGTCATCGATATGTCTAAAACTGTCAAATGTATGGAGTTATTGTAATCATACATTCTGTAAAGCCAAGCACTATGAGAATATAAAAACAAAAAGTCAGTTCTACAAACAAAGCGCACACCTACCTGTGTAAGACTGCACTGCCGATTCTTGATGGGCTGTCGGTTGCCATGGCTCCTGACGCATCCCACCCAGAAGGCCGTACCCCCTCTGCACGCAGCCATTCAGGACAGGGGCAGAGGCTACTGCAATTACCAACTGACCATTACGTCCACACAAAGTAGCAGCACCAGTTATGAGACGACGGTGTAGTTCTTCTTGGACACGACTACTGGCAATGCATCAGTCGGATTGGACCTAGAGACCTGGGAAGTGACAAATGAGAAAGGGGGACTCAAAGAGAGCTCAAAACAGTGTGAATATTGAAAACACTAAATAGAAAACACACCACTACAGTGGTTAATAATATACTAATTTTGTACATTTTTCTCTGTAGTACTTTGTTGGTTTTGTTTCTCCTGCAAGATGAAATCTGGTAAATCCTACTACTTTTTGTATGCCTGAAATATATGTATTGTAATATTGTTGAATAGCAATCTAATTCTATGAGTTTGTGGAAAGACTGAATTGTGTTGAGTGTTCTGCTTCTATTGATTATGGACTTAAACCGTTGCCTTCCAAATATAGCGATGCGGTGGAGGTTTTGAACACACACATGACGCCAGGAGCACATGACAAGCGGGACGTGAATGGCAACGCAAGACCACAAGCTCATAATCAATGGCTGGGGACAAAACACACAGTGAACCAGGCAGCACTACACTAGCAAGGCTAGCAACTAGCAACACCGCTAAAAGCCATTTCAGTTTCACTTGGTTGACCATGACAACAGTGTGCTGCAGCTTTGAGATGCAACACAGGCAAGACAAGTTATTAACATTAGTACGTATTGGAATTAAATGATAAATGAGCGATTAAAATAGTGCAACTCTTCCAAAAACTCAATTCAATTAAACCGATTCCTCAAATGGATTGATTGACCAGGATGAGAAATATCGCTGCATTGCTGTAGTTGTGGGATAAAACCTCCAGAGCAGTCTGAGTGATGGTGGAGCCTCCAGAACAGCCTCAGTGACGGTGGAGCCTCCAGAACAGTATGAGTGACAGTGGAGCCTCCAGAACACTATTGGAGCCTCCAGAACAGCCTGAGTGACAATGGAGTCTCCAGAACAGCCTCAGTGCCGGTGGAGCCTCCAGAACAGTCTGAGTGACGGTGGAGCCTCCAGAACAGTCTGAGTGATGGTGGAGCCTCCAGAACAGCCTCATTGCCGGTGGAGCCTCCAGAACAGTATGAGTGACAGTGGAGCCTCCAGAACAGCCTCAGTGCCGGTGGAGCCGCCAGAACAGTATGAGTGACAGTGGAGCCTCCAGAACAGCCTCAGTAACGGTGGAGCCTCCAGGAATAGCTGAGCTGAGGATGACAGGCTTCACATGTTGTTAGCAGAGTTCATATAGGCTAAGCTAGCTCGAGTTCCCTATACAAGCTGCACGCTAAGCAATGCACACAACGTCATGTCACCTTCATCACGTTTGAGCTCGATCACGACGCTTCAATTAAGGCAATCACGACATGAAAACAGGGATAAGATGGTGTCTATATTTCTACGTATACCCACATTAAGTTCACAAATGTCATTCCGTTGCTCGGTGTCCTTCAGGTCTTCACTGCTCCACGCCTCCCGACGGAAACACGCCGACGTGAAGATGATCACAAGACGAACGATTATCACAATATGCTGAATTATTCGGACGGAAATGTTAAACATGGACTTTCTTGTGACCTTAAAAATATCTCTCCTCTCCTTGGAGCACTTCTGGGAGCGACTCCCTCTTAAGAACAAACCGGTAACCTTCCGTCACCAGGAAGCACCACAACCGCGGTCTCTCTCTGAATCTCTCTCTTAAATCTCTCTCTTGAATCTCTCTTATTTCACTGATCTCTGAAAGGTTGTCTTCTTCTAGAACATGACCGAGGTGCTCTCGCTAGTGCGGTCATGTGTAGTTAGTTCCATGCTATCGCTGTGGTGTAATGACAGACCCGCCCTCTGGGGGCGCTGTGGTGTAATGACAGACCCGCCCTCCGGGGGCGCTGTGGTGTAATGACAGATCCGCCCTCTGGGGGCGCTGTGTTGTAATGACAGACCCGCCCTCTGGGGGCGCTGTGTTGTAATGACAGACCCGCCCTCTGGGGGCGCTGTGGTGTAATGACAGACCCGCCCTCTGGGGGCGCTGTGGTGTAATGACAGACCCGCCCTCTGGGGGCGCTGTGTTGTAATGACAGATCGCTGTGGTGTAATGACAGACCGACCAATGAGAGCCGCCGCTCGTCCCGCGTCATCATTGAAGGGGAAGCAGGCCGCAGGACATGTGGTACCGAGCTGCTCCTCACTAAACACTCTCTAAACCCTCGCTAGTCCCCTCAGATTAACCAGGATGCCCAGGAAAGCGAAAGAGGAGCCGCAGTGGGAGGAAGAGGACGACGTGTCCCCGGCAGCAGGTGAGCAACACCTTGATTAAAGCCATCATGTCTGCTGTCACTCCTAGTATGCTAACACTACTCTGCTTTTAAAGGTAATGCTAATCGCTAGCAAGTATCTCGCAGTGATATGTCGATGACACTTGATTATTAAAATGGAGCAATTCTGACATGAGTAATACAAGCATGTGTATTAATAAAGTATGTCATATGTAAAGTATATATAATATAGAAACATCTCCACCAGCAGGTAGGAGTGTGTTCAGGAGGTGATGCAATGCCATTGTGTTCATTGTAATGTGTGTGACTTTCATCTGAAGCTGTAAAATGATCACAGTCAGCTTCAGATGAAAGTGTGTGTGTATAGTTGTGTATGTACCATTAGAGTGTAGATTTAGACTGAACTGGTGGTGGTTGTGTTATTTGTGCACTTTTCTTTTGGTCATTTAGCCCCAGAGAAAACTGTGAAGAAAGGGAAGAAGGACAAAAAGGGGAAAAAAAGTGTAAGTTCAAATAGCTCAAAAAATGTATATTTACTCATTATTTCTTGTGTAGACCGCCATGCACTTGTGTGTCGTCTCTTGTCGATTTTGAATGTGCTTCATCCAGTTCTTTGAGGACCTCGCCACAGACGGCAAAGTGGAAGCAGACGAGCCGGCTCTGAAAGAAACGCAGGGGAAGCAGGTAACGCTCTCTCTCTCAAGTTGGCCAAAAAAAACACCTAAGACCACCCAAACACTGGCCAGGGGTCTGTGTGACACTCACTGGAGTTTAATGTAATCCAGTTGTTGACAAATAGTCATTAAAAAGTGAATTTGTATCGACTCACAGCGTAATGTCCTTTGAGACTGTAACTTTGATTTAAGGGCAATACAAATAAAATTTACTTGACTCAGAAGAAGAAGAAAGACCGGCGGAAAGGGCGAGGCGGTGATGCCGACGAGGATGATGATGATGAGCAGATTATACAGCGGCTGAAGAAGCTGTCGGTGCAGCCCAGCGACGACGAGGACGAAGACGAACCAGGTTCATTTGACCGTTGGCTCTCTCCAAGTGTCATTATGACAATTTCTGCTCGGCTCTTTGTAAAACACTTTGTAATCTTGTTTTTAAAAGGTGCTTTACAATGTATTATTTATTCATTTCGCCATCTTGAATGAGTTTGTTTACTAGTAGTGCTGGCTAGCTAACTAGCACGGATTGTTTTCCCTACAGTCGTTGTGCCGAGTAAGAAAGGAGGCAAAAAAAATAAGGTGCGTTGCAATTTTTCCCCATTGTAATGTTTTTGTAGTTGCATCTCCCAATACCTCCCAAAATAATTGAAAAGCTCCTGGTTGTCTACAGGGGGGAAACATTTTTGCTGCCCTCACCCAGGGTCAGAGTGATGAGGACGAGGGCGTAGAGGACTTTGACTTGGAGGACAAACCATCAACTAAGGTGCTTTGATCTTTTTAAGTTCTATAAAGGTATACATTGAAAAGCATATTTTTTTTAGAGCTGGGCAATATTTATCAAATACTAATATTTGAAGTCCAATACATCATTGTTGATAATGCAGACACATCTTAGTTGTAGCAGTAACTATTCTACCACATGTCAACTTTTTATTACTGTGATGATTAAAACATTTTATAAAATCATTCTCCATTGCTGGGTTGTGAACTTAAAAAGATATTTACAGATATTTACCCTTCTACACTAATCTTTGAAGGCACAACAGCTAAAAGGTGTTGAACATCCTAAAGAACATCCTATTTCTGTGTGTACCTTTTGATACAGGAGGTTGAGGTGGTTTCTACAGGAAAGAAAAGAGATAAACTTAAGTCCAAGAAGGTTAAGGTGGGTGATGGAAAACATTCTCTTCCTCATTCTGTCCGTCGTTATCTTGGACTCTGTTTCTCCTACACTGCTGGATTACTGACGCCACTGCAATCAGCCATGCATTATTAAAAATTATGTTGGGTGGCCCAAATGCTATTTGTTTTATTTAAAAACATGTATATGATAAGTGCCCCCTTAGTGCACCCCCCTCAATTGTTACATTGTCATTATCATCATTGGAGAAATACTGTGGAAAAATACTGACAGCAAAAGGGTGTTCTGCTATAGAAGAATAAAAAACGCATGATGATATTGTAGGTGGCATTAGCTCATGAATAGCTTTAGGCTAAATATAGGAACGTGAAGAGAAGAATTAACACAATTGACTTAATAATAGAAAGTACATATTTGATTGTATAGAACAAAAGCAAGAGTATTGAAACCCAGACGATGGGATGGCTACAAATTGCAGACTGAGTTGCATTATTTGCGTTAACATTAATGCCAATGCACATGCATTGCTAGTGCACTAGCATGCTATTTGTTGTTATACCTTGTATGAGCCAATTTTTTCACACAGCCAAAGTTGTTATTTGTGTACTGTGGTGTGGAGGGGGGCGTGGCTCGGCATCGGGAGGTAAAACGGGGATGGGGCGGCTACCCCGGGCCGAACGCAGCTGCGGGACATGAGGGATTAGGGGGACTATTTAGCTGTGGTGTTCCCTTTGTCCCGCGGTGAGGCTGGTTCCAGACCGCAGCAGTAACGTCGGGAGACCCGGGCCACAGAACGGACGAACCAGAGTACCGATCGAGCCTTTTGTTTAGCTGCGTGGCAGCGGTGGTTCTGTTTATCGTTAATTTCTGTTCTTACCTGCACTTGAGATCCCGGCGGGTTAAGGGGACAGCCACCCGGTGGCCACCCAAACGAGACGTACAAATAAACGTACAAATAAACGTTCCGTTGCCTGGGAAACTGACTCTGCCTCCTTGCTCTCAGAAACACCCTGGCCGTGGGCGAGACGCCACAATATCCTTAAATTGTGTATATATATAATATATATATATATATATATATATATATACACACACATACACATATATACACAGTATCTAGAAATAATTAGCTATTTATTTCTCAACAAGTTTCTGAAAGACATCAGAGTCAGCGGCACATTTCAAAGGGCCCTGCCGAGATAAGGCTCTCCTCGGGGGGGACTGTGAGCGCTGACCGCCTGGTGCTGCGGGACCCAACATCTCTGAAAACATTTTCAAGTAGGCTCCATCTTGATAAATTGACCATAGATTTTAAGTTTAAACTACATTCTCGCCTAACAGAATATTAAAACTAAATTCTGTGATACAACAACAGTAGTATTTCGATAATAACTTAGGCTGTTTTCAAATTGCCATACTAAATACTACATACCATGTACTGCATACTGAATGAACGATGATTCAGTATGCAGTCTGTTCACACTGACGTATGCAGCCACGTATCCCAGAATGCATTTCACCAGCCGGCAGCGATAGTGGGATTTTAAAGCAGGTTGAAAACTGTTGTAATGTCTGCTCTAGGTGTAACTACTTCCTGGTCAATTATAGAGTCCACGCTTCTTACTGATGTTAAATAAAGTGCATTTATTCTTCTTGACATGTAAATGGAACATCTTCATTGAACACCGTGAAAACAAAAAATGAGAAGATGAAAAATCTCAATGGATATTCATGACAGACAAGATTTTGCAATCGTTTCATCAAACAAAGGATTAGTTCAGATCAAATGAAAACTATTTACCGTGTGCGCCCTTGACCAGGGGCCTATTGCACAAAAGTCGGATTCAGATATCCAGGATAAATGACTGAGCTTGGTTCGTTGAATCCGAAACACGCTCATTCAGGCTTAATTGGTTGCACAAAGACAAAGCCAGGATGAGCACACACGGAGTATGCAGTATGCAGTACGTAGTACGTAGTGCTTAGTATGGCATTTCGAGAACAGTACTTGGGCTGGGACTGATGATGTTTCATAAGTCCACGAGAACACAAGTACAGACAAGTACGCATATTGAGAAAGGCCCACGGTGTCATATTAATGCTTGATCAGTGCTTGAAGTGGGCCGGTACTCACCAGTACACAGTACCGGAACTTCTACATTTTACTCTGCAGAGTACCGGGAGTTTTTCTTGCGTACCGGCGCGTAGACTACCTAGCTCCCAGACTTGCATCACTTACTGCAACCTGGGTAATGAAGCTTCGCTATGAATCGGCATCATGTCCTACAACAGCCTTCCGTTGGAGCCCCCAAACTTCATGGGTGCTGCGAGCACCAAGGAAAACTTGGAAACCTCACTGAGATCCCTTCGTCCCAACCTGCATTTCTAACGAACTCTAAGATGCAACTAGTAGACCTAGGGTGCGTTCCCCGAATGTACCTTAGCGCTAAGTGTGTCGTGAAATCGCTCTTGAAGTATCCCTTGAGTTCCCGAGCTGTTTCCCGAATGTACCTCAGCGCCAAGTGCGTCGTGAACGGCACGGATTTTCACGAGTGGTCCGGACCACTCGTGAAACTCTCTTTTGGAGATAATATGGACATAATAAGAATGTTATCGCTTCCTGCCTATTCCCATCATGATGGAAATAATTATATTACACCGAAATATAAAAAAAGATATAAAATTATTATTATTTTTTTTTATG
>OMKN01062448.1:0-14978 GCA_900302345.1 Melanonus zugmayeri | reverse complement strand
AATTCCTTGAAGATACCAGAATACCAGATACCAAGAAAAGAAAAAAAAAGAAAGAAAGTTAGGAGCCTGAAAACTCTTGGTAAAGAGTTTGGCCTCCATTCAGTGAGCACTTTCAAAAGCTTTGCCTTTACTTCGTGTTCATGTTATCAATGACATTTGCATACCACAGTGTCTCTACTAGTCCTGACTCCTGACACTCGTATCCTAGCAACAGCTGAAGCCGGCATGACAACATGGCACATCACCTTGACAAAAAAACACCAGACCACCTGGTCTAAAACGATGGGGACGCATGATAAGCATCAGAGGGATTGCAGAAGGTTATCACAAGAAAACATGCAGGAACACTATTACTACTTCATTCAGTGCCCAGAGTTGCACTTCTTGGCATATCATGTCGTTGTGTGTACTACTGTGACTTCCTGTTTTGCAGACTGAAATTATTAGCAGGGATTACATACAGACAGGAACTGTGTTTTTTGTACTTTTTCAAAAAAGGTAAACACAGCAAGACTTGGTTATTATGAAACTCAAACGGTGCCAATATGTACCATTTCCTCCACAAATACCCTAAGGACTTGAAGACTGCATAGCCTATGATTAAAGCGCCTGGTCTATACAGTACCTTGTAAGATGGTCATGGAAGAAGGCCATTTCCTTGTTAATGCTGGTATCAACAGAGATAACCAATTCTTCAATTTAGTAAATATCTACTGCAAGTATAGTCAAAGTTAGCAATATCAGTATATCAGTAAATTATATATTAAACGAGGGACTGTGGACACCAAAAAGCTACAGGTGGACAGAGTGCGACAGATTCTTCCCAGCGTTGCTCTGTAACAGTGAGATACTTGTACCAACAGGATGCAAACGAAACATTGTCATAAGAAAACTATCGACAACCAATAGTGGTATTTGTATTGCAAAGAATGTGCTTTTTTGGGGATAAAAAAAAAAAAAACATGTAAAAAGGTACAGCGTAGGTTCAACATCCTTGTGTTGGACTGTGTGCACTGAATCTGTAACAGATAGCTGCTGGCACTGTGTTGTGTGGTGTAAAGTCTATTTTGCAGTAGTGCACTCTGGACAGATGCCAACACCTCTCAAGACAGGGGGAGAATGTGAGAGGTAACAAGAGAGGGGGAAAGAGAGGAAGAAAGAGAGGGAGAGAGGGGGGGGGAGAAAAGAAATCCACAGAATCCTGCGACCCACAGTGAATGAGTGAGAGAGAAAAAAATAGGAGCAAGTGAACGGTGGGCAGAGGAAATTAAACAAACAGGAGGGACGGAGAAAGATCCATAAAGCGGCAGACGAAGGTATAGGACAACTTTGGCCCGTATTTACTCTGGTCTCTAGTTGCTAGCATAATTGAATCTGTCAGCAGGCCCTCTGATGGCTGCAGGAGCCCTTGCTCTTCTCCCCGTCCGTCTGCAGCTTTAAACTGACTCATCATGCTGCTCATTACTCCGTTACCATGGATATCAATGCCACCCGCCCGCTCGGTTAATATTTAGCTTCCTGGCAAGCGTATGCAGGAGGGGGACCAACAGACCAGGTGCTCTTTGTTAGTCCATACAGTCAAGCGCCAAATGTACCTATTTGGAATATCACCCCAAGGGCAATTCAGGTAAACAAACACGCGGGCCTTTAGAAAGCACCTTCGCAAAGCAGCAAAATAAACTAACATATGTGAAGGTGCTCACACACTGCCCCAACAAACACCAACATTGGGCCAGTGTGCCGTACCCGTGGGTGTTGGTGTTTGTTGGGGCAGACCTTAAAATGTTGGTTCCAGAAAAACACAACAAACATGGCAATAGTGCAAATGAGCCTTAATTGAGCTGTGCAAATGGCATTATGGCAGTCGTGCAAAAAGACAGCCGTTAATAGAGCTGTCTTTTTGCGTGGTAGTGCAAAAGAGAGTCATTAGTAGAGTTCAGCAGGTAGCCAGGTTCAGATGGGAAACAGCTTGGGGGGGAGAAGATGTTTCTGAGTCTGGTGGTATGGGCTCTGAGACTCCTGTAGCAAGGTTGGGGTGGGATCTCTGCTGATGCTGAGACCTCTGCTGATGCCGAGACCTCTGCTGATGCCGAGACCTTTGCGTAGGCAGTGTTTGTGGTCAATATCTTTTTAATAGCTTGGAGCTGGGTACCGGTGATATGCCGGGCCACCTTGGCGACCCTGCTTGCAGGGCGATGGAGGTGAAATGAGGTGATTTCTGGATAAACGGCAGCCTCCCCACCCCCTCCTGCTCCCAGTGGCATGCGTCACATCAGGCCTCAATACAGCCACGCTGAGCCAGCAGGCCGCGGCGTGACTAAGCCCTTCGCAAACAACCTGACGCACACCTGGAAGCCCACGTGAAACAGCCACCCAGGTCCGTCTCATCATGACAATGAGTCACTCCGCACGCACTTCGGGAACATTGGGTTTCATGCTGCTAAATATATTAGCATCATAAAAATGGTAATAACACAAATAATCAGGTTGGCCTCATTGAGATGAAACATCTCTTATTATTAAAGATACATTAGACAGCACACTGCACAGCAGCATCGACCACAGCTCAAACTCAATCAGATATGGTCCATCAGCACCACATATATAAATGTATGAAGGTATTTGCATGTTGCTTCATCAGTGCCACGAGGACTACATTTCATAGCTTATGTACTATTTACTGTTTATCATGGTACATTTCCCAGGTGCTCCTGGGCAGCCCAGGCAGAGCATCTTCCTATTACAGCTGGCCTTGGTTGTTGTTGATGTGAGAGGACTGAATAAGTCCAGGGTATAAGGAGAGGTGGAGAGAGGGAGTGTAGTGAACCTCAGGCTGTATGAATTATACATTGCAGAGAATGCTTCAGGGCATAGAGGAGATGCTTTGCACCTGCTCTGTGCGTGTACTGCTAGGGCCCAGTGTATCTTTGTTGAAATGGTTATCACGTGAGGGTGGGGGTGGTTGGGGTTATAAAGAGGTTTCACTGGCAGCAACAGGGGCATTTCTAGGCATAGACAACCTAGCTGGTCGCCTAGGGAGCCTGCCTGCCCTTAAAAGAAAACTAAAATCCTTATTTCTTCAATTTGTATTGATTATAAAAATAAAATATAACAACATGCATCCAACTGCCGTTGGAGATCTCCAACTGCTCTGGTCATTTAATATCTCGATAACATATATCATGATATAGCATGTTTTCTGGTAATTCAATAAATAAATACTTTATAACCACATGGTAAATTTTTGTATACTCCTGTATACACAATTAGATTTTTGATAAATAATCATCAGTAATGTAGATATAATTACTAAGTGGGTAAAGGCAAAATAATAGAACAGCTAGAACAGTCTGGGAAGTTCAGAAAATGACATCACTTTACTGTAATGCAGCCTTTAAAACCAGGAAAAGACAACACTTATGTCACATCACGGTATTACGATATCCAAAATTTAAGACGATGTCTAGTCTCATATCACAATATCGATATAATATCGATATATTGCCCAGCCCTAATCTCTTGATTGGTTCGGGAATCCATCTTGCCTGTCAATCACATGCACACACGGTCATAGCTCCACCAGAGGTGCATGAATGCAATACTTCTCAAAAGGTGGAGAAACGTATAAGGAGGGGCATTTTTTATTTATTTTTTATTTTCAGAATCTTGCTCTTTTCTTCTCTCTCTCTTTTTACAACTCTCAAATCTTACCTACAGCAGCTTTAACTTTTGAACTATTCTAGTTGTCTGTTGAGCACTGACTGCCATCTAGTGGTAAGAAGCCTGATGTGACACACATAAGGGGGGGGGGGACACCCCAGTAGCTCCAAGATGAAAACTGCGAGAGACAAGAGAGACAAATTGTGCCACAGACAGCAGGCCAGGCAGCATGGTTGATCTTCTCCGTTGTTGCTCAATAATCACAGCTAGTGCTTCTTTTCTTAAGTTGTGTAATTGTAATTAATGCGTAAAGATAGAAGATATTGGATTGTGTTTCATATTAACAGAATTTCAATAGTGCTACTATTGAAAAGCACTATTTAAAAGTATGTGCCAAGTGTATATTAATACACTAATTTAATGTAATTTAATGGCAGACAGTGATGTACACAAACCAGTAAACTCTCGAGCTCTACAGAACTTAGCTCTGAATTCCCAGCATCTCAATGCCAAGACGTATATGTTTCTTATATGGCTTATGCATATTGTTTTTTCTTCCGAACCATATTCCCCACATGCAAAATTTGACAGTAAATTTGACAGTAAGTACAGTCAAACAAATCAGTAAAAGAAGTTCTGAAGGGAATGCAAGTAATGGTAAACAGAGGTTTTGTGCAAAGGTTATGTGTGACCCAAGCAACTAGAGATAATTTAAAAGCTTTGCAGTGCTCCTTGTCCTGGTGCCCCAAGCCACTCTTCCTGCCCCATTACTATTACGTAATGAACCCATTATTACTATTATGTAATGAACCCGTTATTACTATTACATAATGAACCCGTTATTACTATTACGTAATTAAGTAGATGCTTTCATCCAAAGCAACTTACAATGAATGCAGACACAGGTTGTTCATCTTTCTGTCATTAGGTTGTTCATCTTTCTCAAGGGTGCCTCCAGGTACTACTGTGGACATGGGGATCGAACCCAGGAATTTTCGTTTGGAAGTCGAACACCACACTAGCCACTACACGATCCTGCCCCCTGTATCTTTCTCTCTGCGTTGTGGGCTTTACCTGTCAAGGGGTCAAACAGCTGGTTGGCCTCCAGGTCGGTGAAGGTGGAGAAGCAGCAGGGGCAGCGGAAGGAGGCGCGGTTGGTGGAGTCTCGCTCATCCGTCTCGATGCGGCGCCGAATGTGGTCCAGCTTATACTTGACCACGTTGACCAACAGTCTGGAAGAAAATCAATAATAACAATAATAATAATAGTACAGAATGTTATTCAAGAGTAACAGTCAACCACTTGTGGGGATATTACAAGAGCAAGTCTTTGACAGGGGTTCGCCTTTTGTCCTAAGGGATTCACTTACATCTTCTGAGGCAAGTGATAAATGCAGATCATTTAGTAGTAGATAGTAGAAGGAAGGGGGGCAATGGATTACGACTACTACAACAGCGCAGTTTTGAGAACACATGCCTCTTTCAGTGTATTCCTGTGTATTTAGTAAAAAAATGTAAAACCTGTAGTTGATGAAATAGTAGTTGTGGCGCGTTGTCTTGCCATCTGGGGCCGTCTCCACCCTCATTCTGCACTTGACAAACTTGTCGCCCTTCAGCGTGTTGAGAACCGAGCGCAGCTGCTTGCGGTCAAACTTGAGCAGCTCCAGCATGTCCTCCTCACGCACACACGGGTTGCGGATCAGGACGTCCAAGGCCAGCGCATGGTCCATCCCATAGAAACCCCGCACCACCTGCTTGGCTAGGCGCTTCAGGGCTGCAGGGACTTCGGTCAATAACTCTGGTTCAGTCATGTTCTACTGTGTGGAGCCTCCACTAGCTGCTGACAGGTGGTATTGTGGCCTTGGAGATGATGTTGCTAATGATAGGATGGACCTTACAGACGACAATCAAAAAGGCGTCGTCATGAACCTTTACTGGTAAGTATATATGAGATAAACTGTGACCCAACAATAGTTAGAAAGGAAGTGAGGTCTGACAGGGATGAGACTGATGTTTAGCTGCACGAGAATCCATGTGGGTCTAAACTTTTGAGATTAAATATAATCCTGATCATGCATCACGTAGAACACACCTGCGAAACACAGAGACCACGATATTGTAACAAGCATGACAACGTAACAAAGGCTATGTAGTCACATTGTCAAAAGCACTGTTACACAATCTACGCATCAAACACACCTGAATGCAGTCAGCTGGTGAAAGCCTTTCTCAAAGTTTTGTAAGATAAACATTGCTATCCGTTGTTACGATTGGAACATGGCAATAACTATGCTAATACCCAAGTCACTATTCGTGCTAACTGGCTAAATAACGTCATTTAGCCATAAAAGTAGTAGAACCAGGTAGGTGAACTTGATGACCGAGTACAGCTGTGAGCAGGTGGAACATGTTTAGATGCGGTGAGAGATGAGCAGTGAACACGTACCGTGGACATGGTGTGCTCGCGTGGCTAACTGCGTGGTGCTACTGGCTAGTGCGGCTTGAGGTAAACCCGGAAACACCCGGCGTAAACAAAAGACGTTCTCGTTTCCGATTGGCTAACACGCCGACCAACCAGAAGAAGTTTATTAATCCCGCCTTCGAAGGCGGGGCTTACGACACGCTCTTCCGGGACCCGGTTGTCAACTTTGAGACATCCGTGGTTGTCAAACATGGCTTCTCTTGATAGAGTCAAAGTGTTAGTGTTGGGAGATTCGGGTTAGTAGTATACTGCGTATAATATATTTAGGCAGTTATAAGGTTTTGGCGATCGCAATCATTGCCTTAGTTTGGCTCTAAAGGTTTGAGCTGTCGAGAGAGCTAACGTGCGCTATGTCCGGTTGTGTATTGTTATCTTGCAAAGCAGTAGCACCCACGCAATTGAGAAATCAATCATATATTGACGGATGTTAAGTTGATGTTGTTAGTCTCTGTAGTGTTCGGCAAGTGATCAGCAAACGTGTCTGTTGCAGGTGGTGGGAAGTCTTCACTGGTTCATCTTCTGTGTCAGAACCAGGTGTTAGGAAACCCATCGTGGACTGTGGGCTGCTCCCTGGACGTCAGGGTAAGACGTGATGGTCCGCTATATCACAGCCTTGTTAAATACTTGATGCTGATTATATTATGTTAGACATGCATCTATATGCCCTAGAATTGCCTTCTCAGTGAGTACAAACAGGCCATGTTTCCAGATTCATGACTACAAAGAGGGGACCCCAGAAGAGAAGACATACTACATTGAACTGTGGGATGTCGGAGGCTCTGTTGGCAGTGTAAGCAGCGTCAAGAGCACCCGAGCAGTCTTCTACAATTCAGTTAATGGTAAAGACAATCAGTCTGTCTCGTGTAATTTGAAAAAAACTAGATGGCAATACTTGTGAAGCACTGATAATTATGGCACGCTTATGGCGTCCTGTCCCAGTAACGTCAAAGTTTACTGGTCAAACTTGAATTCTGACTAGTGGTGTAATTCTTACTACTAAGAAGAAGAATGTAACACCTCTATAATATCAATATAATGAATTCTTCCTAGCAATAGATGATGGCTTTTGCCCTCAGGTATTATTTTAGTACACGACTTGACGAACAAGAAATCCTCCCAGAACCTCTACCGATGGTCACTGGAGGCCTTAAGCAAAGACTCCTCACCGACAGGAGTCATCGTCTCAAACGGGTATTCAAAATTAAAATGAATGTCAATGAAATGCCAGTGTATACTTAGGCTGAGGTCCAATGTGACAGATAGTACAGTAGCTAAAATACTAGATATTAATCTTGTCATTCCTGTGCGCTCTACTACGGCCATCAGCAGTGATTATGACCGAGAGCAGTTTGCTGAGAACCCGGTGCCTCTGCTGTTGATCGGCACCAAGTTTGACCAGATCCCCGAGAACAAGCGCAGTGACGTCCTCAACCGGACGGCCTTCTTGTCCGAGGACTTCAACGCAGAGGAGATCAACCTGGTAGGTCATCTGCATTTTCTGAAACAAGAAAGGGGCTACAAATGTTTCTTGTAGTCATAACTTTTTGTTGCTGTGTTAGGTCCCCTATACGTGATGGTTTTGAGTACTGAGTATATGGTTTTTTTTTAACTTGGAGCATGATCGTGGGTAGATGCACAGCTAAACACACACACAACATGGTGTGGAGTGTTTTCAAGTAAGAGAACAAGACTCAATTGAAACCGTAAAACAATCAAGGTAGGGGGAGAGGATGAGGGTCATAAAGTGGGACTGTTCTTGATTTTAAAGAACTACTAAGATTGTGGGGTAGAACGGAAACATTGACAAATGGCCGCTCAGCTTCAAAGGTCACTTGGATTGTAACACATCATGTACAAATGTGAAAGAACCTTTATAACATGCACAGAAATTTTTTTATTCTGGGGGTAAGAACACTGGCTTACTGGCATTCATTGTGGTTTGTTGTTTTAAAGTGAGATCTTCTTGTCTCTCAGGACTGCACCAACCCACGGTACCTCGCTGCTGGCACATCCAACGCTGTCAAACTGAGCAGGTTCTTTGACAAGGTGAGAATTCCTCTCTGGTTTATGCTGCCACTGAAGAAAGAGGCCTGGCCCCTAAAAATGAACCCATTTTTCAATGCCTTCATCCAAGTCTTTGATCAAACCCATAGTCATTTGTACACGGCTGTGCCCAGCTCTATGCCTTCCATAAAGATGAACCAATACTTTTTACTTTACTTTCATATGAATTCTACATTGAGTCAAATGTTATAGGCTACATCCTGGTTTCGACACATTATTTTTCCACGCTAATCCAAATACTGTATTGATATACTAATTACAAAATGGCTAACTTTCTCTTACTAGGTGATTGAGAAGAGATACTTCACAAGAGACCCAAGTCAGGTACATTTGGTTTATTCCCTCTCCATTTCTGTGCACATCATATCCAATAAAACATTACATTATGGAATTATTTTTATATACTGTAGTTAAATGATTAAAAACACTCTCTCTATTTGTTTTATTGGCAGATGACTGGCTTTACAGACAGGAAACGTTTCAACTTTAAAAGCTTGCACTATGACTGACAAGGTGCATTTACAACCTCCCTGCAGCGGCCTGTGGTGAAAGTTGAAAGGTTTCGGTTGTAGTACACCAAAACACATTTATGTGCATCCACAAACTGCTTTCCCAACTCTATTGCTTGTAAATATATAACTGCAGTTATCACAATGGTGTACATGAGGCAATCATATTTCCAGTGGTACATACAAGGAAAACCAAGCCAATTAATAATTGAAAGAAACAAATGGTTTTAAGAGTGTGTTCAATAAAGATTCTTATTTGATTGTGTTTATTACAAATATAGAATGACTCAATTTGTATTGTATCATATACTGTAACCACACAGAGATCACAAAGACCAAGCCTTAGAGACCCCATGAAGTAGCCAGTTCATAACTTGTTACAGTAGATTTTTGTTCATCACATCCTTAATCCAGGGCATAAAATAGGGGATCTTCATGAAGACATGTGGCATCATGGGGTTGTCACATCCATCCAATTCAGTAAGAGCAGATACGCCCTGAACCTTTTTGCCGCAGATCAATGGGCCACCGGAATCACCCTGGGGGGAAAAGTCCATGTCAATATATTCACTTGAACATTAACACAGAAATTACAACCAACTAAATAAAACGTATATTAAACTACTTTTTAATCCATATACAGTTTAACATAGGGGATTTTTGAGGTTGATATTACCTGACAGATTCCCCCCTTCTTGCCAGAAGAATGGGTGCATATCATTTGGATGGGGTTGAAGATAGCTTTCCACTTAGACTTGCACTCATGGGGGAATTGCACCTTAATTGTGCTCTCCCTCAGGACATCCGAGGAACCTGTGTTGGGGAGTAGCATGCCCCAGCCGGCTACAGAGCACTTGACGTTGGCGGGGATTTGCCCATCTTTTTTAGGTAGTCCAATGGGCTTTACATAGCGGTTCACGGTGCTGTGTGTCTTTAACTGTAGAAACGGAGCACTTTAGTCAATAAAAAAAGTGTGAAGTCACAGAGCTTTAGGCTAAATATATTTGATTGGTTGCCATTGTTGACATATTCAGGGATGCAAACTCGCTTTCAGCAAATTACGCTCTTTTGGCGTACGCCAAATAGAAACCATATAAACAACAATGTTTTGATGCACCTTTAACACCTAATGTTAAAGGTGCTTTTTTTGGGACATCATTATGATCGATAATAGCACACTTAACCGATTGTTCAAACAGAAACACTCTCTATAGGCTATACTTTTGACATGTAACTTGCTTAAAATCTACACTCACCATCCACTTTATTAGGTACACCTGTTCAACTGCTTGTTAACGCAAATATCTAATCAGCCAATCACGTGGCAGCAACTGAATGCATTTAGGCATGGAGACATGGTCAAGACGATCTGCTGAAGTTCAAATGAAGCATCAGAATGGGGAAGAACCGTGATTTAAGTGACTTTGAACGTGGCATAGTTGTTGGTGCCAGACAGGGCTGGTTTGAGTATTTCCGCTGATCTAGACTGGTTTGAGCTGATAGAAAGGCAACAGTAACTCAAATAACAACCGTTAACTCATTAACAACTGAGGTATGCAGAACAGCATCTCTGAACGCACATGTCGAACCTTGAAGCAGATGGGCTACAGCAGCAGAATACAGCGGGTGCCACTCCTGTCAGCTAAGAACAGGAAACTCATGCTACAGTTTGCTACGTGCATATCACTCTGGAAACTTTTGAGGGTGCATTGTCTCATGGTGACGTATCACACCTTGACCCCTTTTGAACCGTTTCCAAGAACCGATATTACACCTTTTCTTTTTAAAGAATCTGCACCTGCAGAATGGCTTTGAAAATATTTTGAGTAGATTTATATGATTGAAGTTCATATAAGTTATTATAAGTGGAGTTCCCACCAATAGAAGATTGGAAAAACGTTGCCTGGTCTGATGAGTCTCAATTTCTGCTGCAACATTCAGATGGTGGGGTCAGAATTTGACGTAAACAACATGAAAGCATGGATCCATCCTGCCTTGTATCAATGGTTCAGGCTGGTGGTGGTGGTGTAATGGTGTGGGGGATATTTTCTTGGCACACTTGGGGCCAGTTTCTGGTGAGTATATCTCTCTTATTGATCAGATTATGGCTATTAAATATGATTTCCTATTAATTTATATACGATTATGATCATGGGTGGATTACTGCCCCCTCAGCTAGTGCCTGATGCATACTGTGACTAACATGTATTGCCCCTCCTTATTTGTCTGACTGCATAACCATTTAAATGGTTTCATTGCCATCATCGGTATGTTACTACATCATATCTCTACCAAACACGGCAGAATAATGAACCAGAAAGTTGTAATTTAAGTTTAGGATTTTGGTGTATCCATCATATACCTCAGAAGTATCCTGCAACCCCATATGCATATCAAGCACATATCATGCTGTTCTATACGACACAAGATTACCTTGAGAAGCATAACATCGTAGTTGACTCCGCCTTCTTTGTATTCTGGATGCACGTGATACTCAGCCACCTGGATCCTTTGTTGGCTTTTCTCCTCATTTTTTATATTGTGGCCACCGAGCACCACAGTCAGATCCTTTTCACTGGTAATTAATGTAATATGGGAATGTAGTTAGAGGCTTGTTTGAGGAAAAGACTTAATACTTTAGTATGTTTTATAATATACTGTATGTACTCAATATATTATGCTCACCTTTTGCAATGTGCTGAGGTGAGCACAAAGTCCTTCCGGACAAGTGTTCCCCCACAGTAGTGCTGTTCTTCCAGCTGCAACGACACCATGTATGGTCTGGAATGCGGCTTGGACACAGTGCCTGCCACGATGCTGCTGTCAGAAGCACCTTTTACAATGAGGATAATTAGGTAATTAGAAGAGACTATCTGCAAGGCATAGCATCTGTGGCCTAAGGGAACTGTCAGTATTTTAAAAAAAAGAGGATTGATGTAAAAGAAAGAGATGATCTTGTTTCAATATCCTGGCTTTGTCCTTGAAATGTGTATCAAGTGTGACAAATAGAGGCTGAAGCACATAGAAGAAAATGTGGTTTTCTATTTTAGATCTGAGATGGCAAGTTTAACAGAATGCTTTCAAATGAAATATATAATTTTGTCTTGTACACACAAAATACACATTATCCATTGCCTATATTTCACAAGGAAAGGTATCAAAAAGCCAAAATCCTACCTGAGAGACAGCACAAGCAAAGGAGAAGCAGAATTTGGTACTGCATGGCAGTGATAGTAGAATAGTAGAACACTATTCTTTGACACTACCGTTGTGTTGCTTGGTACAAATGAAACCACTTCACTTTCAATGTTGTGCATATCACTCTGGAAACTTTTGAGGGTGCATTGTCTCATGGTGACGTATATCACACCTTCACCCCTTTTGAACCGTTTCCAAGAACCGATATTACATCTTTTCTTGGGGGGAGACCACAGAGCCTGGGTCAGAAACCAGAACTGCAAGGGGTGGAGTTATACCTTGTTTCCTGTTTTGTTATACGGAGATATTCTACCGAGCTTTCAGGAGGGGACTTGTACTTAAGTATATTTTTAGATTTAAAGAGAAGAACAAATAACACAATTACAAAGAAAACAGCCCTTTCTAATCTAAACATTAATCTCATAACTCCTATATGTGGTGTGGAGGGGGGCGTGGCTCGGCATTGGGAGGTAAAACGGGGAGGCGGGGCGGCTATCCCGGGCCGAACGCAGCTGTGGGACATTGCGATTAGATGACTATTTAGCTGTTGATCGTTCCTTTGTCCCACAGTGAGGCTGGCTCCCGAGACGCGAGGACGCAGGAACCGACCACTCGCTGACACTGTCCCGAGAGAGAGAGAGAGAGAGACTATCGATTTGCGGTCAACTGCACGGCAGTGGTGGTTCTGTTCTAGTTTACTTTCTGGTCATGTTTGATTTGCGGACTGGGATCCAAGCGCCACCCGGTGGCCAAACTGACAGCTGTGACAAATAAAACAGTAGCAGTTGTCCGCACCCCTGTCTCCTCCTTGCTGTTCAGAGAACCCGGCCGTGACCGAGTACGTCACACTATATAATGAATATTATGCATTTGTAATAAATATATAGTATTTGAGTTTCTGGGGATACTGCATACTTAAAAAAATCACTAACTTGCTAGTATATCTATCCCATAGAAAACAAAGTCTAGATTTCTCTTACTGTCTTGGAAAAAGCTCAAATCGAAATCACATTTACATCAATTAACATGAAAAGGTTTTGATATTGTGTGATATTAAGCATGCAGATATGGATATTTAAAAATGAAATGACCACCCACCCAAATTAATGAATGATTGACACACCACTGCAGAGAGGCTGATGTTGAAGCTGGTGATAGTTTAAGGCTTTGTGCCTACTATTGTATTATGTTCATATGATGAATTAAATGATTCATAAGAGAGACTACATGGCTTGCTGAAGGGGCCTTTGGCAAAACGATTAACTGTGAATGGCTTGACATTAACTTCTTCATGTCATACCCGATAGTATAACAGTCTCTGTCTCTCCCTGTCGGTCACTTCTCTGCAGTGGGCCACATGGCCTACATTGGACCCCTCCCAGACCTGGATAAAATAACATTTGCATTGTGATTCAGATGTTAAAGTGAATCTTGTCATAGGGGAGCCTACATCTCCCATAATGCCTCTGAAATGAATGAAGTCTAAGCAGAATAACTTGACGTGGCTACACCCTCAGAACAACCAACACATAATCCACTTAATACACTAGTAAGGGATTCATTATATGCAGTGGTGGACAGTAAAAAAGTAAATTTACTTGAGTACTGTACTTTTTACATGGTACATTTTTCGAGTATTATTTTTTTTGGAAACTTATGACTTTTACTCCACTACATTTGAAAGACAAATATTGTACTTTTGACTCCACTACATTTCTATGATGGTTCCCGTTACTCGTTACTTTAAAGCATAGCTTTGAAGTCAGCGGATTCATTTTCTTTCCTTTCATGCGATAGATAGGCCATAAACTGTGTTCCTGCAGTTACGTGTGGTTTGTCCAAGTGGTGTTGCCGTACGTGTACCTCACGCATTGTAATGGAAATGTTCTATGTCCTCATGTTAAACTGAGATCTGCTTCTGTACATCATGTGACCTGACAACAGCGTGTACATGATGCATGAGTGCATTTCTGTATTTTTCCATTGGGTTGAACTCTGTAAGGCCGAGGATTCGGCCTTGACTAATTACAATAGTATCTTTGTGTGAAGCCCAACTTCTTATCAACAGGTGTCCATGGGATGAGGAGACTGTCTCCTCTCAGGGTGTGGCTTTTTCACTGTAATATTCCTATGCAAACTGTTTTTGGGGCTCTCATCTTAGATGGGCTGAGAAACAGTGTAGGCATCTCTGGGAGTGCCCTTGACTGGTTTGCCTCCTATCTGTCAGGCAGAAGTTTCTCTGTTGCTGTCGGACCTCATATGTCGGAGTCTGTCCCCCTTTCCTGTGGTGTACCACAGGGTTCAGTCCTGGGTCTGATTCTGTTTGCACTTTATATGCTCCCACTAGGAAACATTATCAACAGATTTGACAGTATTTCCTACCATCTGTATGGAGATGACCTTCAGTTGTATTTTTCTTTTAATCGCCAAATGACTGATAGTTTTAATGTATTGTATGATTGTTTGTCTGAAATTAAGGACTGGATGTCCTCCAGTTAAATGCTACCAAAACGGAGGTTCTTTTAGTTGCTCCATTTTGAATTTTAGAACCATACGGAGGATGATTCTTCTCCTTCAACGGCGATTGTTGTGGGGGGGGGGTGCCTCGCGGGCCGGATCAGTTTGGCGTAAGTCATTACTAAACACACACACACCTAACCTCCACACACCCAGTGAAGACACTGAATGGGTTGAAGACACTGAATACACAAGGATATATATTTACTATATACTTTACACAAAGTAAACCTTTACTAGTGAAGTTCATGAAATACAAATCGATTGTGTGCACACATCAGGGTACAGAAACCAAGACCGTTATATGGGCAAGGAAATGTATTGTACACAAAGTAAAACTTTACTAGTTTTCAGTCGATGATGACAAAGTAAATCATGAAAAAGTCAAACAAAGTAAAGCTTTACCTCATCGTCTTCATCGCTAGTTTTCCAGTTAAAGTCCCAGTCGCGTTCCTAGTCGCGACGCGCCTTTGTTTACTACTCGGTGAACGCGTGTTGGTGAATGAACACAGAGCAGAGGTGGAGGGAGGGCCTTAGTTATTTACTGAG
>OMKN01062446.1:0-11215 GCA_900302345.1 Melanonus zugmayeri | reverse complement strand
CATTTTCATCATACCTCAAATGATAAGCACATTTTTAAGTATCTAATTGCCAGCTATCCTGTTTTTCTGACAATCAGCATTGTAAGTGGTTTCACGTCTGCATTTAATCTAACGGAGTCATCGTCTTCTCTACCCATACATAAAATCCATCATTCATTCAATTAAATAAGCAATCAATCATATGCGTGGTTCATAGATAGCAACTGAGCTTCGCACCTGTTCTATATAATGTCATGTTCGAGGGTGGGTATAAAATGACATGAAATTCTAATGAGTAACGACGCACAATGGCTGGTGTATGGCTACTGCTATTCCACGACAACGACTTTAGAAGAGAGCGAGTCTTCAGAGACCGACAGGACCTCCTCGCCAACGATGACGAGTGGCTCATCAGCCGGTTCCGGCTACCCAGGCCGGTCCTCTTGGATCTGTGCTGAACTTGGCCCAGCTTTACAGAGACGCACCCGCAGAAACCACGCCGTGCCCCCTGTCCCACTACAAGTCCTGTCAACCCTGCGACTACACACAATACATGTGTGAATACATGTTTAAACACTCATCCAATCATAACGCAACGCGATGAGCCGCCGCGTGTTGTGATTGGCTCTCCGTCAGGCAGCGCTGTCACGGTCAGTAATATGAATATTAATTTGGGGCGTGCCACTGCCCTTTTGTAGGCAACTATGGGCGTTACAAGACTGAAAAACCGTGCATTCACGTGCGCAAAGTTTCGAAGTGATTGTGATTTATAATTTGGGACAGGCCTGGGACATGCGTGCGCAACTCTTTATGAATCACAAAATCGTTGTGCGTACCTTTTGGAACTTGCGGACAGCCGCAAGCTTTGGCACGCAAATCCTACGCCAGGTTTTATAAATGAGGCCCCAGGGCACGCGCCTTGAGGTTTGTGGCATAAAAATGAGATAGGTTGGTAGATTTAATGCAGTGATCTATTGCAGTGTTTGCATATTGGGGAAGAGAAAGAATAAAAAACATTGCAACCCAATTGAATAGACTTCATAAATTAAATAAGGGAACCAGTTATATCTTGAATAGTTTTTAAATATACATGGGATAGGTTCCAACTTATTTTTTTAATAATCACAATTGTAAGGGTACCAAAAAAGAAACATACAATTTCTCTTATTTGGTATAGTCGGTTTGTGTTTTGACACGGACAGTGCATATTAACATTTCTGTAAATACGGCAGAATTCACCAAAAGGCTAGTTTCCATCTGTAGTCCCTGGCTAGGCTCCCTAAAAACCAAAAGCAAGAAAGGGTGAAGAAATGTTTTTGTTGAAATAGGGTGCAAACAACTCAACACATTAGTCAAATTGACATGTTATACACAAATGTTTAGGTTAATACAGTAAAATGACATGACGTTGTTCCACTCTCGTGAGGCTCTGACAGAAAAGGCTGTCTGACTAAAAGCACTTTTCCTAAGTGGAATAGTGCAGTCCCCTCTTGTCACTTATTATTTGAGTTTCTTATGCCAACAAAATCTGTTGTGCGAGTTGGGGGGAGCCATGCCATGTATGATTTTGTAGAGGAGACATACATTTACGTGCTTACATGGTTTCCCAGCTTAGGTTACATTTCATTAAAATTGCGGCAAAATTCTTGTCTAGGATTTTAAGTGCCTGTTTATATGAAGATGTGTAGTGGTTTCATTGTGGCATGATTAGCTCGTCAAACCAAGTAATCTGAGAAAAGATCATTGAATGCATGTACATCCTGGCTGCGGACATGGAGTTTTATAAATCTGAAATTGGCAAGATTTATAGATCCCTGAGGGACACCAGTGGACAAGCAAAGGGCATCTGATGGTTATAGTAGTCGCACAGTTTGAGAGATATGATTCTACCCATTTAAGGGCATCAGCAGAAAAGTTAAGGCAGATAACTTGGATAGAAGTACTATTCAACATTTCTTGGGCTCAGATTGCAGAGTTTTATTGTCCATCCAACCATGGTTTCTGCAGTTCAAACAATACACATAATCCAATATTAATGATACAAACTAAATACCCAAACAATTACCAGCTGGTTTAGGGCTATTGAATAGTACTTAATAATTAACTCAAACATATTACAACAGACTAGGAATTAAATGCAAGTAAATATAAATAAACACGACAGGCTTACATTTTCAGGAACGCATGGCAAGGCGGTTGGATGGAAAGCAATATGATCTCCATTCTGAGTGAGGGCTTTATAATGGCTTGAAACACACCTGTGGGCAATTGGCCATCAATCAGGGAGATAATTGGGTCACATGATTGAGTTCCATTGTGAATGTTCTGTCCACCAGAGGGCTGCCAGTTAGACAGCATGAGATAATTCACAACAAGTACTCTGTGGTTCACAGTGTCAAATGATTTCCTGAGATCCAGATACACAGCACCTACAACGTCACCTTTATCTAACAGTGATTTGTTTTTTTTCCAGAAAGAAACAGTTAGCTATTTCGGTTGAGCGGTTGGATCTGAAGCCAAATTGCATTGGATGTAGGGGAAAAGAGCTGTAATTCAGATGGTGTATGATGTGCTCAGCTACTCATTTATCTGCATTGTAGGTAGGATGCTGATGGGCCTGTAATTAGAGGTGGAATGTGGATCCCCAGATCCACAGAACAGTATTGGTGTAACAATTGCAGATTTCCAGACACTTGGAAACTCTCCATGGGATATCGAGAGGTTAATGATTTTGGTAATGGGATTAGCTAGTGATGGAACTAAGAACTCTTTCTCTCACTCTCACTCTTTAAGCATGGTTGTGTCCATCCCAAATACATATTTTGCTTTTGATGGGTTGAGAGATCATTCTCACGATCTTTGATTCAGGGACATTCCTAATACTGAAGGCTGGCTCCATTGTGTTTGTTGAACACACATTAATATGCTCAGCAGAGAAGCCCTGTGCAATAGCTGCTACAGAGTAAACAAAGTATTGATTAAGAGCCACTGCTACTTCAGCTGGGTCTTTTGTCAGGTTTCCATCCAAGTTAAGTTCAATTGGTTTTCCTGCTTTGTGATCTTGTCCCATGAGCTTGTGAGCTGATTCCATATCATTTTAGTGTTACCCATAGCCTCACTAATTATAGTCATGAAAAATCAGCCTTAGCTTTCTTCAGCTCCCTTATTACCATATTGCTTAATATAGTGAAGTGATATTGGTCATGGAACAATTTTGTCCTAATGGCCATTTTTAAAGCAAGATCCTGTTCTTTCATTAGTTTCAAAATGTCTGCTTTTAAAGCGCTCCTGCTCGTTTTTGGGGATTCTATGGGATTCATGCTATTTGGCAAAAGAGGGGCTAAATCTTTTGTCAGTTAATTTTCTGGCCACCGGGGTTTTATTGTGGTCAGATTAGTTATCATATTTAGAGATTTTGAAATTCTCTCAGGTCTGTTACTGAACACTAAATCAATCTGAGTTCTGGTGGAGTGGGTTATCCTGATCCGTTAATCAGCTGTGAGAGGACATTTGTGGGGATTCAAGCCAATACATTCCAACATATTTCATTACATCGGATGCTGTCTTTCAGATAAACCATGACCCTGCCTCCTTTTGATTTCACTTTATCTCTTCTATAGATTTCATAGCCTGGTAATGCTGTGGATGGCGAGTTTTCATGATCAGATAAGCAGAGAAAATCTAGATTTGTTGATTGGTAGATGTTGGATTTGGTCACTTTTCGTTTTAAGACTTCGTATGTTGAGATGCCCACCAAGTGGCCCCAATAGTGGTGTTACTTTGGGGTCCCCTATTATTCTAGAGTGATTGATGGTTTGAAATACTTTCCACTTGCTGTTTTTAGTGATTACCTAATTAATGACCAGTTTCCTGTTTGAATCGATTGTGTTCCCTCCAGCTACATGTGGATTGTACGTTGGATTAATATACAATACAAAGCTTTATTGTCATTATACTGATGTGCAAGACAACAATACAGCAAAATGATGATGACACTCCCTGAGAACAATAAATAGCATCAATATAAAAAATTGAAAATGAATAGTTTAAGACACGTTAAAAACAATCTAAAAACAACTCAAAGTGCAATGTGATGTGCAAATAGGCAGCAGCAGTACTAATTGTAAACAATTATTAAACATTATTAAAGTAGTCATTTAAAGTGGTCAGTCAGTAGTCCTCCAGTGTGGGTGGGTGGGGTGAGAGAGAGAGAGAGAGAGAGACAGAGACAGAGAGAGAGAGGAGAGTCAGGCCATGTTCAGGAGTTGAACAGCTTGGGGGAAAAAGCTGTTTTTCAGCCTTGTGGTGCGTGACTGTATGGTTCTGTATCGCCTGCCAGAGGGGAGTAGTTGGAAGAGGTGGTAGCCAGGGTGTGTTGGATCACGGACGATATTTAAGGCCCTGCTCCAACAGCGGGCCTGATAGATGTCCACAATTGCCGGCAGCTGAGTCCCAATGATGTTCTAGGCCGTCTTGATGATCCTCTGCAGTGCTTTCAGGTCCTTCTTGGTGCAACTGGCAAACCATGCTGTGATGCAATACATAATGATACTCTCCACAGTGCACCAGTAGAAGTTGACCAGAAGATTCTGCGGCAGACTGGCTCTCCTCAGCTTCCTCAGAAAAAAGAGGCATTGTTGTGCCTTGCCGATGATGATGTCTGTGTGGCCCAGGAGAAATCTTCAGTGATGTGGGCCCCCAAAAATTTAAAACTGGAGACTCTCCACTGCCTCTCGCCGTCAATAAGCGCTGATATCCAGGCACCCCACCGACACCGATAGCTCCGCTGACACACCTGGTCTGGCCCGTGGAAGTACGCCATCCCCGCTTAACGATGCCCCCATCAAGTCGGCTGCTACATCCTGGGCAACCTCCAGCCCCTGAGAGGAAGTGGTGTTGCTCCTCCTGGTTATGGTAGAGGGTCCATCTTCTACTTACTGTAAGTCGCTTTGGATTTTGCTTTTTGTATGTAAGCTGCTTGTGTTAGACAGCTCTATGCAACCAGGCTAACAACCTACCCCATGATGACACAGAGGGACCTTGACACCACTATGATGCTGGGCTATCCTCTGAACCCTGACAAGCAGAGACCATGACACATAGAGGCTAGCATATTGAATGGACCCTAGCAGTAGAGTTGGACTAGGTACACACTTCTGGTTAGAAAGAGACTACTGAGACCATGACGGAAGAAAAAACAAGACGTGTATATCCATAAGTGACTCATATCAGTAACAGTGTTCCAGAAGAAGCTAGATGACGCCTATACACAGCTTCCGGGTATAGAGTGGAGGCATATTATTCGTAGCCTACTCCACCCCCAGGCCCTACGATACTGGACCGATCCAGTGCCATTTCTGGCCATTCTGGCACCCTGGGTGAGATCTACAACTGCCCCCAACCCCCACCTCCCCCCCCAAAAAAATAAAACAACTCTTAAGACTTAAATTTTACTATAAAAATGACACAAAGTAAATAAAAGTGCAGGTGTGAAAAAAGGTCAACAATAAAGGAGACTCAACATATTGTTTCCATAAAAAACATACCTCTGTACTTTTGTCTCCTTTCTTCCTAATCTTTCTTCTTCTTCTGCGCCTTCGATGGCTTTGATCTTTTCATTGGTAGTCAGGCTACTGTCTACAGGTCAGGTCAGACTGGCAGAACATTTAAAAAAAATGCAGACAGTGAACTGTCAACTGGTGGTCCACTGACCATCCACACCTGGCCCCTCCCCCACCATCTCTTGTCATCATCTCACTCATAACAAATAAATCACACATCCCGGCAACCATGACAGGGTTCACCAATGGTGTAGGTCCCTCCACTTTTTCTATAATGTCCATTTCTAGCAGCTGGTTTCTTTTATTTTCCACTGCTTCCCTTACGGTACAAACACACTACCCACGTCACGTCGCCATCAGCATTGCGTCAACGTCACGTACTACCTGCCCCACAGAGTACATTAGGTGGAACGGTACACATCTCAGGGGTTGTGCCACAGGCGCTACACTCTCATCTATGTGCAGACTTATTTGCTTGGTGTTTAGTTTACCAACTCCTTGAAAAAGTTTGGCGAAGTGATCTCCACTGTCCACATCTGAAGCACATTTTATCAGACTTTCCATCCCCTCGAAATTTAGTTTTCTTTCTCTGGAACTTTCCCTCCTTCCTGAAAACATGGTTCACTGCCCCACTGTCCTCAGCGCTGCTGCTGCTCACCTTCATGGCCTCCATCTGCATCTCCACTCTCGCACTGTGCTGCTATCTCCAGCACACGTGCCAATGTCAGCCTCGCTTCCTCCAGCAACTTTCTCCGTACATAATAGACGTGCATCTGCTCAGCACCGCATCCCGTATCTGATTGTCACTGTCTCTACAATGAAAAGGTCTCAAGACATACAAAGTTACTTTGTACTGAAGAAAACAAAAAGTACAGCAGAAGCAGGAACCAGTACAAGTGTAACAAGGCAGTCAGACAGGCATGTCAGTGATGGCAGCGATGAGCAGCAGCACCCGTCAGTGTCCACTGAATTGTCTGCAACTCAAGGTACGCCTGATGCACAGGGAGTCGTGGAGTTTGTAGCTAAAACATCACATCCTGGATACAATAGTTTTTAAGCCCTGAACATCAAATGTAAAGTCTAACCTAAAATGGTAGTCCAGCATAAAATACCATAATTGTACTGAACCATTTCATATGGTCAGGAAAATGGCACTAATATAATTTAAGAGCAGCAATTGTTTTATTGTTTTTTACTTTGATGTTAACTCCCACATTGATGAAAAATCACCAACACATCGCCACAATATCTCACTTGTGCATAAACATGTTCAAAAATAAACCAAGCTAAACGTTTGTCCCTCATGTAACAATAATATCCAACCTGTTGATGCATTAATAGAATAATCCATTGTGTCTGCAGACACTTTAACTGACTTTTGAATAATTGTAATTTTTTAAATTACATTATGCTATGTGTTTACTGATTACTGATACACACATATCTACCTTTTTAATAATACACATAATATACATGAGAGTAAGCGATAATATAGAATGAATATGTGGCAATGGCTCACACATACGGTAGATGTAATCACGTCATGTCCGGTGACCACACATAGAATTATGGGTAATGTAGTTTTAACAGGCAACATACAAAACACCGTGATATTGGCCCGGCCTCTCTTGCGCTTCAGCCAATGAGAAGTTGCGGTGGACAGTACCATGGAAACTCCTCCCCATTAGTTTAAAGAGACGGCCAAGAACTCTCTCTCTCCACATTTATTTTCATCCCGATTAGGTTGCTGAGAGCCACGGCCACTGCGTTTATTCTTTTTATAGAAACCCTCCTTTTTGCTTTAGATCCACCCATTGTTAAGTTTAATAAAGTCCAGTTAAATATAATATTGTATCCTGCTTCGAGATCCTTTTTTTTTTACGCAACATGACCCTATGGTACTTTTCCCCCTAATATTATATTTGACAGCATTCAAACTTTGTAGTTTGAGCTGTCACAAACACCGGTAATGATTATCTATTGACATATTGTGGTGACCCACAAGAGAGAGACATTCACCAGGGGCCTGTACCTTTAAGAGAGGGGTTCCTGGGAAGCTGGGAGGGGCAATAGTTTATCCTGGTTCCGGGTTAAGACCACGGGTCTAGTGTTGTGGCCAGCATTAGCTGCACTGTTGTTTTGCACTGTTGTTTCGTATGTGGAGAAGTAAAGGAAAGTAAAGCAGACACGACTCGTCCTTTGTCCTTCGTCATGTTTTACCGCACTCCCACATTGGTGACCCCACCGACGTGAAGAAATATGTCGGACAGCGAAAATGGCGACAAACACGCAGCGCCCGGACCTAGCGGGGCTAATGAAGCAGCTAATGTCTATGCTAGCATCTACGCCGCAACGGTCAAGTTGCCCGACTTCTGGCAACACAACCCACGGCCGTGGTTTCAACACATCGAGGCCCAGTTCCAGCTAAGAGGAATAACGCAAGATGTCACTAAATACTTCCATGTGGTGACGGCGCTGGGCGCTTCGATGACAGCCAGAGCCATGGCGCTGCTGGAGGCTCCACCGGCTGCCGGCAAGTACGATGCGCTCAAGACGTTCCTTTTGAGACTGTTTGAACTGTCCGAACTAGAGAAGGCAGACCGCCTGCTGTCCCTCAACGGCCTCGGTGACGGCAAGCCGTCAGAATTGATGACGGGTTGTGTTACTACCATGCCAGGTTTGGTGCCAAGGCCAAGCAGTGTCGCAAACCATGCAGTTTCGTGGCCCAGGGAAACGCCAGGGCCAGCGCTCATTAGCAGCTATGGGTGCTGGCCGTGACTGCAAGCTGTTGTTTATCACCGACTCCGTATCCGGCCGGCGGCTGCTGGTCGACTCCGGCGCTCAACGCAGCATTCTGCCGGCACAGTCGGTGGACATCGTGGCTGGCGGACACGGCCCCCGGATGGACGCCGCCAATGGCACGCCCATACATACCTACGGCACCAGGTATGTGGAGGTGTGTTTTGGTGGACGGCGTTTCGGCTGGGACTTTGTGATGGCCGCTGTGTCTATGCCGCTGCTGGGCGCGGATTTTCTCTGTGCCTTGAGGCTGCTGGTGGATGTTATGAACTGCCGCCTGATCGATGCTGTCTCTTTTGCCACGTATCCCTGCATGCTTGGAGGGGTTGGAGCGCTCTGCCTGTCAAACACGCTCGCCACCAGGGACCTGTATGAACGCCTGCTCGCCGAGTTCCCCGACCTCACCATACCCACGTTCTCATCGGCTGTGGCTAAATGCCGCTGCTGGGCGCGGATTTTCTCTGTGCCTTCAGGCTGCTGGTGGATGTTATGAACTGCCGCCTGATCGATGCTGTCTCTTTTGCCACATACCCCTGCACGCTTGGAGGGGTTGGAGCGCTCTGCCTGTCAAACACGCTCGCCACCGGGGACCCGTATGAACGCCTGCTCGCCGAGTTCCCCGACCTCACCATACCCACGTTCTCATCGGCTGTGGCTAAGCACGGCGTGGAGCACCACATCACCACCGCAGGCCCACCAGTCTACACCCGCTCAGCGCCTAGACTCGGCCAAGCTGGCGATAGCCAGGGAGGAGTTCACCGCGATGGAACGCCTCGGCATAGTGCGCCGCTCGAACAGCCCGTGGGCTTCCCCCCTGCACCTGGTGACCAAGGCTGACGGCGGTTGGCGCCCCTGTGGGGATTTTCGCCGCCTAAACAACGCCACGACCCCCGACCGGTATCCCATCCCACACATTCAGGACTTCTCCGCACACCTGGCGGGGGCCACTATCTTTTCCAAGGTCGACCTGGTGCGCGGCTACCATCACGTGCCAGTACACCCGCAGGATGTGCCCAAGACGGCGGTCATCACGCCCTTCAGCCTGTTCGAATTTCTGCGGATGCCTTTCGGCCTCAAAGGGGCGGCGCCGACGTTTCTGATGGACTCTGTGCTGCGTGACATGCCGTTCTTGTTTGTGTACTTGGACGACATCCTGGTGGCCAGTGTGGGGGCGGAGGAGCACCTGACACACCTCTGCTGTTTGAGCGGCTCAGCGAGCACGGCCTCATCATCAACCCGGCCAAGTGCCAGTTCGGCCTGTCATTCATCACCTTCTTGGGACACCACGTCACCCAGCGGGGGGCCGTCCCCCTTCCCACCAGGGTGGAGGCCGTCGCCGGTTTCCCACGCCCCTGCACTATGAGGTCCCTGCAAGAGTTTCTGGGTATGGTGAACTTCTAACAGGTTCATTCCCCATGCGGCACATCTCGTGCCGCCCTTGTACGGGGCCCTACGGGGCAAGGTGCCCAAGGATGAAGTGAACTGGTCCCCGGAGATGGACGAAGCTTTCGGCGCTGCCAAGACTGCGCTGGCCACCGCGGCCCTGCTGGCGCACCCGTCTCCCGCCTCCCCGTTCCCCCTCACGACGGACACGTCTGACTACGCGGTGGGAGCTGTGTGTGCACAGTGGGTGGGCGGTGCCTGGCAGCCACTGGCTTTTTTCAGCAGGCAGCTCCGTGACAGGGAGAGGAAGTACAGCACATTTGACAGGGAGCTACTAGGCCTTTTCCTCGCCACTCGCCACTTCAGATTCCTCTTGGAGGGCCGCCGCTTCACCGCCTTCGTCGACCACAAGCCGCTGACATTCGCCATGGCCAAGACCTCGGAGCCGTGGTCTGGTCGACAGCAACGTCAGCTCTCCGCCATCTCCGAGTTCACCACAGACATCCAGCACATGGCGGGCAAGGACAACTCCGTGGCCGACTGCCTCTCCAGGTCAGTTGCGGGGTCCGTTCACTTGGGGCTTGACTACGCGGCCATGGCTGCCGACCAGGCGTCGGACTCTGACATTCAAGCCTACCGGACGCCGACGGCCCACACCGGACTGCGTCTGGAGGAGGTGGTGTAGGTGAAGGCCTCCACTAGGCTGGTGGGGGGCTAAGTGTGGGGGGCTAAGTTGTCTGGCTGGGCCTCAGGAGAGATGTCAGGACGTGGGCGGCCTCCTGCGTGGCGTGCCAAGGTACAACGCCACACCAAGGCCCCTTTGGCACCGTTCCTGGTGCCAGAGAGGCGTTTCGACCATGTGAACGTGGACCTGGTGGGACCCCCTGTCCCCCTCCTGCGGGTTCACTCACCTCCTCACCGTGGTGGACAGGACCACCAGGTGACCAGAAGCGGTTCCCCTGTCCTCTACTACAGCATCAGAGGTGGCCCGGGCGTTCATCGCGTCCTGGGTTGCCCGGTTCGGCACACCAGCTGACCTCACCTCCGACAGGGGCCCACAGTTCACATCTGAGCTGTGGACGGCGGTCGCCGAGGGTCTTGGGGTGAAGATCCACCGCACTATGGCGTACAACCCGCAGGGCAACGGGCTCTGTGAGCGGTTTCATCGCTCTATGAAATCCGGGCTGCGGGCCAGCCTCACAGACAGCAACTGGGCCCTGTCTGTGACAGGAACTGGGCTGACGTTGACGTTGCTGTCGACCAGACCACGGCTCCGAGGTCTTGGCCATGGCGAATGTCAGCGGCTTGTGGTCGACGAAGGCGGTGAAGCGGCGGCCCTCGGTCTCCGCTCTGCCCTCAAGGAGGACCTCCAGACCTCGTCCGCTGAGCTTGTGTACGGCCAGCCGCTGCGTATCCCGGGGGAGTTCCTCCCGGAGGCCACAGCCCCCTGGTCGGCCGCCTCTCATCGGGTGGTGTCCCGGGGGGTGGCCGAC
>OMKN01062437.1:3170-18860 GCA_900302345.1 Melanonus zugmayeri | reverse complement strand
ATAGTACTATAATGTTATCATATATGTATAGTACTATAATTTTATAATCATATGTATAGTACTATAATGTTATCATATATGTATAGTACTATGTTATCATCATATATGCATAGTACTATAATTTTATAATCATATGTATAGTACTATAATGTTATAATCATATATGTATAGTACTATAATGTTATAATCATATATGTATAGTACTATAATGTTATAATCATATATGTATAGTACTATAATGTTATAATCATATATGTATAGTACTATAATGTTATAATCATATATGTATAGTACTATAATGTTATAATCAATATGTATAGTACTATAATGTTATAATCATATGTATAGTACTATAATGTTTCATCATATATGTATAGTACTATAATGTTATAATCATATATGTATAGTACTATAATGTTATCATATATGTATAGTACTATAATGTTATCATATATGTATAGTACTATAATGTTATCATCATATATGTATAGTACTATAATGTTATAATCATATATGTATAGTACTATAATGTTATCATCATATATGTATAGTACTATAATGTTATAATCATATATGTATAGTACTATAATGTTATCATCATATATGTATAGTACTATAATGTTATATCATATATGTATAGTACTATAATGTTATCATCATATATGTATAGTACTATAATGTTATAATCATATATGTATAGTACTATAATATTATCATCATATATGTATAGTACTATAATGTTATAATCATATATGTATAGTACTATAATGTTATAATCATGCTGATCTTAACCATGACGTAACCTTTATCACTGTCTGTTACAGCACACTGATCAAACACCTGAGCCAGGTGACTCCAGGTCAAAAAAGAAATATAAGGTAATCAGGCAATGTTGTCTTTAGGGAAAGAGCTGCTGCATAACAGTTAAAAAAAAGTAATTATATGTAAAACATCTTCCTTCTGTTCTAAATGAATGGTGTCATTACAATTTTTTAAATAATATTGAGGTGTGTGTGTGATTTTTATTGTAGGACCTGAAAACCCCAAAGACTGGCTCAGGAACTGAAAGTGGAGAGGTCACAGCTGCCCCCTGGACCTTTTATGAAGATATGCACGGTGTTTTGGGTGCCAGACCTTCAATTGAGTCTCCTGTGTTTGGTGTCATCTTTTGTGCCAAATACCACATCAGTAAGTTTAGCAGGAAAGCAACAATCTGATTTCCCAAATAAGTAAATAATATTTCAGGCAAGCAGGTTTCTCTTATTTTCTTCTTTCAGGACATCATCGAACCTACTAAGCCGGATGAATCCACTGCTTCCACCCCAACTACCTGCCGTGCATCTGCCTCCACCCCACTACCGGCCGTATTATTTAGGTGTTCACACGTTTGTCATTTATTTATGTGTATATATTTTTCTACTTTGACTATTTTTGTAATTAGTTTGTAATTATTGTAAAGCTATTTGTGGTTCAAACAGATTTAATGAAGTCTTGTGTGTGAGCATTAATAGCAGATTCTCTGAGATACACTATTGTCATCATACTGTATTTCCACAAAGTAAATAATTCAATTCTTGAGATATACCAGCATTGTGGATACAACAAAGAATCACAACACAGCTCCCGTCGCTGGTGTGTTACTGATGACGTAATGAGTGGTGTCCCATTTCTTAGGTAAAGATTTCAACCACTATCCCTTGTGGCTCCGTTTTGAAGTGCACTTCAAACTCGAGGGCACTTCGAATTTAGGGGTAGGGCTAACAAAAGAGAATTGGGACAGGGCCTAAATATATGTATATACATCTTTTTTTGTATTTACTCCACATTTGTGTATATACTTTTTTAACTTACTTCAATGTTTCCTATTCTTCTACTGCTCTGGCACCCACATTCCCCATTGGATATTAATGAGGTCAAATGTAATCTAATCTTATTCACTTTGAATGATCAGACTTGTTTAAGTGTTTTATTGGAAGTAACGTGGTGAGGAACACTTACAAGCCTCCACTGGCTGTGTCTTGGTATATGCAGAGGTGGGCTCCTCCATGTCTGTGAAGGAACAGGCACTCTGGAAGGGTTCACAACCACACAGAAAACAGCTTTTAGTGAAGGAGCTTGTGGGTGAAGAATGCTCTGTACACCCTACAAATCAGCCAACTCAATAATACTCAGGGGACAGGATAGTCTAGCGGTTAGGGTGTTTGACTCCCAGTCCAAAGGTTCTGTGTTCAAACCCCAATGTTGACCTGTAGGCATTCTTGAACCCAGACCCCCCCTGACCCCTCAATGACGTGCATCATATCAAAAACTACTTTGGTGAAAGCATCTGAAAATAGCAGCATACTCACTTTATCGACGCGGTCGGTCTGCACGCCATAACGCCCTCCAAACCCCTTTGAATAGTCTACAACAAAAACCAACAAAAGGGTCAATGGCATCACAGCTTGTATATACTTGGGTGTGAATGAGCCCTGAGCTAATGCGTCAACCTTTCTGTGACTGATGTTTCTCCGTCTCTCCTTTGTAGTCGTAGCCCACGGCGGCTTTGTCTACGTTGTCCTTGTCGACGCCAAACTTTCCGCCAAAGCCCTTAGCGTAGTCTGGCCAGGGGTGAAAGGGTCACAGTCATGAATTAAACATTAAGTTATTTGGCATAACTTTCAAATAACCATTGAATACCTTGTGCATCATAGTACCATACATCTGGGATAAAAATAGGAAAACAAACCGTTTAACCCTTGAACGCACCTTTTTGCGACTGGTGTCTTTCGGTTTCGCTTTTATAGTCGTATCCCAAAGCCGTCCGGTCCACCCGCTCCTTCTCCACTCCGTATTTTCCTCCAAACCCTTTGGAGTAATCTGTCAACACCACACATGATGGGAGTGTAAGAACTCAGCAGAGGGCAGTTCCAACCGATACTGTCGTGGCTAGGGTGTTCGACTCTGGGTTTGAAGTCCTACCTGTAGGCATCCTTGAGCAAGATGCCTGAACATCTATCTGCTGTTTCTTTATCTGAATTCACTAAGAGTCACTTTGGATAAAAGTGTCTAAATGACTAAATACTGAAACGACTCTCTTGTAAAGTAGCGTAAACTAAAAGAGGGCTAAAGGCTAGCTAAAGGGTTTATCAGTTGGAATAAAGCAAAACTCAAACCGGTGACAAATAAATACCTTTTTGTGACGTATGCTTTTCAAGTTCCACTTTGTGTTCAAACCCCAGGGCAGACTGTAAAAACAGGATACGTTTGTTGACAACCTCGCACCCCAAGCATCAATAACGGTCAAGTTTACACTTTTTTCCCTTTACCTTGTCCACACGGTCTTTCTGAACACCAAATTTCCCACCAAACCCATGCGCTGCGTCTGTCTGGGAAGAGTGGCGCTCCACCTGTGCTACAAAGTCATGCCCCATGGCCCCCTGGGAAATTGAAGCATATTTATAAAAAAACACAATGAGCCTCCAAAGAAGTGAAATCAATAAAGGACATGGAGACCTTGGTAGATCCTACATTGAATAGAGAAGATGGCAATTTTCGAAAAGTAAAAGCCCTCCTTTGTATTTTAAGTCAACCATCTTGAATCGCTAACTAGTATAGTACAACCCATTAATACAACCCAGAAAACAACTAAAAAGTGAATAATTGGAAACAGATAAAGGGCTTATGATAGTAGCAGTGTCATCATAAGTTGATTACACTGACTAATCAACTCTTATTTACCACTTAATGTAGTCTTGTATTAATCTTTATTTTTTACTTTTCAGCCCTGTGTATAATATTCATACATAATGTCAATGCAATGTCCCATCAAAATGTGGACGTGTAACAATCAATCAATTAATCAGTGATTATGAATCAATTGTCAGATCTATCAAAATAATCCTTAGTCAAGATAAGATTTTAGGTTTAGTTTAGTACTTCATTAATCCCAGACAGGACCTTTGGGTGTCACAGCAGAAGTACAGGTCAGTAATAAGAATCATGACCATTTAGGAAAGGATATAATTGATCAACCTTGTCCATGCGGTCTGTCTCCACGCCAAACTTCCCCCCGTATCCATAGGAGGCCTTGGGGGCCTGGGCCCGCTCCCTCTCCTTCACCTGCTGGTGCTCCTGGGACACCGCCTCCCTCAGCGCCGCTACACTGCGGAGGGGACAACAGCTCAGGTGGTCACAAGTCAGGGTAGAAGGGTGGTGTCAAAGTGGTTTGCACACACACACACACAGGCTTGTACTACAGAGCTGATGAAAACAAATCAACGTCCAATTCAATTTCTTGTTAATAAATAAAGTCTGCCCTAACCGCCGTTTCAAATTTGGTACCAAGAGTTATGGCATGTCTGCAACTTCTGGTTGAGGTTTGGCTGAAGCAGCATACGACATACGCAATACGCATGCACACACTGTCATGCACTCACATTACCAAACCACACAGAAAAATGCTCAAATATTATAACGTATAAAAGTAGAATATAAGATACTTTTAACCCGACACTGCCACCATCACATTTACTTAAAAATTTGATTTTCTCACATTTTTATTTACAGACCAAAAATCTCTTGGTTGATTGGAGTTGTGTGTGGATGGGTTTTATTCTTGAAACTCTTCAGCATTTCAAATATGTTTTGAACAAAAGTGATTGGCTTTGTGGTGGCTTATGCATCTACTTTTTCTCCATCTTCTATTCCTGTATTCATTGTCTGCGGTGACCTGATTGGTCGGCCGGTTCACAGTCATCACCCAGCGCTAGCAGCCATATTAGGAGTGAATGCTCGACCGCACTCCTTTTACTTCCTCTTTCTGTTGAAACTGTGTCAGCAATACTCTGCTTGATCATTTTTTAACATTTTCAGATCTCAATACTCGCACGTCAATAGTGCCCTAGCTTACCTGATGGGCTCCTTGCGCCCCGACCCCTCGATGGTCTTGGCCCCCCATCTCTGCTCCTGTTCGGACACGTCGTTCTGAAACATACCCCCAAAATAAAACTGGGAACTGAACCTTTTTTGACACAAAGTTTGACACAATGGACAGTTAGCAGTGAAGAGTGTAAAAAACCCAGGGAGGGAGCGATGTCAATACATATAATTTCAATGTATTTTTTCATGTGAAGTTCTTGGCAGCTGAGGTGGAGATGGACAATGTATGTTGTATGCAGGTATGTTTTAATGTTGTGGAAACTCACCTCAAAGTCAGGGTCGGTCTCCCAGTCGTCCGGCTCTGCAGCCGCCTTCATGCTGACATCATGGCCCACGGCTGACTTCCACATCTGCTGGAAATAAACCAAAGCACAGACAAAAACTATTGTATGCACTAGCAAGTCTAACAGTTAGGTCATCAAACAGTTGATAATTTGTGATAATAAGTGTTGGATCTGGTGAATAAACAATGTGGAATTTGTATATATGAATATTATGAACCCATTTAGACATGTATGTCCTGTAATGTTGTAACTGTTTTTATTTGAGTGTCATTTGCAACAATGGAAACAAAGTAGGCCTAATGCAGCAAGTTCTGGTATTAGTACACAACACAAAATGGAAGTTGCTATTTTCAGCACAGAGCAGCAGTTCCTCATCATAAAATACACTGAACCGTGTATACATTGTCTATTTGGCAGAGCTACATACAATATAATATACAATATATAATGAAAACAAGTTATTTTCCGTTATAATTTTCCTTTCCAGAAGTAGGCGTACAGTCACAATTGCTTAATTCGTGGCATTGCTAAAGACATTTTTAAGTTTATAGCGAGACCCATGGGGACTACTTTACTGAAAATAAAGATTGTGCATCAACAAAATGCAAAGACGAACAGATTTGCTTAAACAAAAAGAGACCTACATTTAAACAGAGACGTGACCTACCTTTAATCTTTTAACTTTAGTCTCCCAACTCTCCACGGTCCGGACTGTGCGTCGCGCGCGGTCTTAACGGAAGATGTGACATGCGCGTGCACGATGATGTGACACGCGCGTGCAATATTTAGCTTTCTAACCAGGAGGTTACATGTGGTTTCAGACCTACTGCTCTATCAGGTGAGGGCAGTAGAACAAAGTAAAAGTTTGCACCTCAGCGTCTTGTGAAGTTATAGAATACTAAAGGTCTATCATGTAGGCCAAATCAAGAAACCACAGCAAACATTCATTATCGATATTTGGTACATTTGGATTAACTTAATTTATCGTCGCCCTCTTAAAATAATCGCCTAAGTCACTTTTTCAAGTTTTTCAGAAAAGAGACTTCAGAGACATTTATTTTCAATTAAGGACTTGGGCCATTTTACCAGAGGTGGCAGCATCATGAAGACAGGATTTAGGCAAAAAGATCATTTTCCTCAAAAAGTGACTTTATTGTCATTATTATGCCATTATTTTAAGAGGGTAACGTTATATAGGCCTACTGACATTTTCATTTGTAGGCGACTTTTCTGTTTGTAAATTGAACGATTCACCGAAACAAAGGCCTACTAAAACATTGTCATACTTTTGTCAAAAAAAAGTTTTTGAAACCGTTTAATTGGAGTCATTACTGTTTATATTATGTTTTGGTCAAACCATAAATTACAAATGCCCTGTGTTGGCTGCATTTTAAAAACAACTGATCCAATTCAAATCACCTTAGAATTATTCCTACATTTTACAGCCCTTGTAAAAGTGAAGTGGGGTAAATATTTACTGGTGAAGGTAAAATACAAGAACAATATAGATATACAAAGATAAGTTTGGTATGTTTTTTACCAAGTTCTTTACAATGACAATGAAGAAGGTTTCAATACATAGGTAACAGATCAACAAATGAAACAAATACAATGAAGGCAATAAATTATGCTATAGCACAGTAGTCTGATGCAATGGAGGTGATAGTAAGGGGTTTTCTCGTTTTGTGTGAAAGAGGGACAACATTGCACAGCATTAGCATCTTAACCAACCATAGACATCTTCAATGCATCCCGAACAAACAAAATGTGAGCATGTGCAACAGCACAAAGAAGCTCATCAGATAATGGATATTTAAAATGGATGCCCCAATCCAAGCAGATATATACTTTCATACAAACTGTACATATCTATAACACACAATTAATGAAAGATGACTATGCTTCAAGGAAATACTTTTGTGAGGAAGAAAAACAAGTGTTTGGAATGCATCAGAAAGCAAATTGCACTGTGCTCTTCATTTGTGCTCAAGAGGAGAGGAAGAGGTGAGAGCTCAAGCCATCCCGTATGTAAAGTGACTTTTCATCTTAAAAGTCTAAAAAGGCATCCTCACCCACCTAAACAAATCGACCAATCTAACATGTGGACTGAACTATGAATATGAATTAAAAGTCAATGCTACTGAACATTTTTTTCCCTTTATAAATCATCATAATCATCAGTTATAATATAGTCGTCAACACCACTATCTGTATTGACTATTGACAAAAAATGTTCTCAAGTTGAGTATTAATATCCATGATTAGTACTGGAATCAACCCTGTATATACATCTATATATACTTTGGCTAAAAGATAACATACGTTACTTGTAGCGTATCAAAAGTGCATCTTTAGAGCGTGAAACCCCTGCTTTCCAAAATCCTTTACATATGTCAGTACAGGTGACAGCATGTCAGACAGACATGGCTTGAGATTTACCCCTCTCTCCCTCCCCCTCTCTCTGTCTACCCCTCTCCTCCTCTCTCGCCCTCCATACCCGTCCTTCTCTCTTTCTATGTATCCCCCTCTCTCTCCCTCCATTGTACTCGAGGAGCGTGCACGTGGAGCCCTCAGAGGTACCCTCCCAGGCACAGTACCAGCAGCACATGCACACCCAGCAGGTAGAGGGAGAGCAGCAGGGGTGTGCGCTGGCGTGAGCAGAGAGCCGCGCGCAACATGCGCTTCAGGCTGGCGCCGCCCCGCCGTGTCTGCACAGGAAAAATGGGGGGGGGAAAAAATTGAGCGAGTGAGCACATGAATCAATGTTATTATCTTCACGAGTAGTGAGAGAGTTAAATCTGCACTGTGTCACCTTTTCACTGCAGCCGTCAATGTAATGTTTTTAGTAAATGATGCCTATTCATAATAGTAAAACCCATAAATGTGTTGAGCCCATTGGTGTTTTAAAAAGGTGGAGGTGCTTCAGGTCACTTCCTCTCCACCCCTAACACAAAGACCTTGAAAGGATCCGTGTTCAGCTGCAGGTTGTAGTCTTGTAGACTCAATAGACTCTTGCTTGCCCCATCTTAATCAATGATTTAGAAGGAAATTCCTAGGCCATGGGAGGACAAGTATTGTTCTCAAATCAATAAGTGTCAAGTGATCCTCACCTGTTGAATGGCTCCACCTGGTGGCTCAATGAGCACTGCGGTGTCTGAGTGTGCATCACGCGCCGACAGCCATTCCCCCTGCGTGTGGCTGGTGACAAAGAGAACCACACGGACGTCTCAGATGCACTCTGCTCATCTCACCGATTGGTTGACAGAATCACATTTGTTTTAATTGGCTCAATAAAGTGAAGCCTTCAGATAGGTTAAGGATTCCTAGGATACCTTTTGGCTGGCAGTTGAATACTCAACCACTGCAGTACACCATCCTGCCGCACTACCACTGTACATTCAAAAGCAGTTACATCTATAAATACATGATCCTACAGAGAGAGGAGTTCACTCGGACAGCATACCGTTGGAGTTGGTCCCGGGCGACTAGGAGCTGCTCTTCAACTGCAGCCCTCTGCTCAGACTCCTCGTCCAACCTGAGGACAGACAAACAAACACACAACAAACATTAATAAATAAGCAACGCCCGATTGGTTCCTAACTTCTAATCACCCTGTCGATGTAATATCAATGATGCTCCTGACACCCAAGGTCAGGGGTTGTTCTGTAATATACATATAGTAGTTGTGTCCCAAAGCCTAGGCTGCAGCCTTCGTAGGCTGGACTTCATGGCTTCTACGTCATCGAAGGCTGTCCCAATATGAAGGACCCTTCGTATGCAGCTGAGAAATGCGGCTGCATTTCAGCTAATATACTGTATGCAGCTAATATACTGTGGGCGCTTATATCTCAGTTTTTATCTAAGAGTGCATACATTTCTTAGCATGGGTGGCCCCAGTGGGAATCAAACCCTTAACCCCAGCAGTGTTAATGCCATGTTCTACCAGTTGAGCTAGACAGGGAATTGAACCCCTAATCCCATCTGTGTTAAAGCCTTGCTCTACTAGTTGAGCTACACAGGGAATCAAACTCCTAACACTGGCAGTGCTCTACCAGTTGAGCTAGACAGGAGATGGTTGTGTAGAGTGAAGTTACCTCCTGCGTAGCTCCTTGACCTCCGCCAGGCTGGTGTGGCTCACGAGGGGCGTGGCACGCTCCTGGGGCGCTCCGGGTGCACTGTCCGTTTCCTCTGTACCCTGTTGACCAATCACAAACAACTGTAACACATTGAGCACTATATAATAGTACACATTATTACCATTTACACTTTGGCATACATTTTACAATACATTTTTCTACAATAAACAAAAAAATAACATAATTTAAAAAAATCATAGAATCGCAGTTACATTGATAACTCAAGTCATAATTCAAACTATGCTCATTATTACAGTTTTAACATGTAAAGCAAAAGCAACATGGAGTTGAACAGAGGGAGAACAGTATCCCAACTAGGGTTGTGCAGTATATCGGTTCCAAAAAGTTCCTCAAAAATCTCAAACAGTACTATACCAGAATTTTGCAAAGTGCAATACTGCATTAATAACATGGCCTATGGTCCCTATGGATGAAGCACTTGTTCACTGAAAAAAAACACTGCTTTGTTTACTGTTTCTACAACTAGCCATGTTATCTGCTTAACTCCTAGCGATAACTTATTATTATACATCCATGAGTGATGAGCAGCGTATACAGGCACAAACATACAGTTGATTTGTGAAAGTAACTGACTGTAGTGTCTTTAAGTAACAACCTACTCTTTTCAAAAATTAAATGTTTGTTTGTTAATCTGTGATTGGGTGACTGTGAAAAAGCAACAGTGATAACGGCAGCGCATTTCTGAAAAGTTCAGAGATTTTCAACCTGAAGCACCCGGAGTGGCCACACAAAAAAGGCAAAATACACTGATAAGACGCTGGGCGCTTTGCTTTTTGTCCAGGCGTCCTGTGGTGGAAAAATCTGTATTTGACTGTATTTCGTTTCATTTAACTGTGTTTCATTTACTATTTAAAAGTGTTGTTATCCTAGCTTATCCCAGCTGTAAGCCATAAAAGACTTCCTCCTCCGGTTCTCAAGATAACCTGGCCATTTCCAGGTCCGGGGTCCATTCACAGGACCAGGGGTCATTTAACTTGCTGGTATGGTATAGCGTAAGCTGAACAGGGGGACTGGCACTAACTGTGGGTCATAAAATACCTCCTGACAGTTTTTCAGTTTGTTTAAGGAACCATTTGTTTCCCCTTCCTCATACGTTGGTACCCCTCTTTCTCCATCCCTACTTCCTCTTCCTGATCACCTGTCTTTGTCTGTTGAGTTGTTTTTATTGATGCAACTGTTGTTCTGTTTGGAGAGACCGCCCCTGTGTGAGGGGTGGTTAAAAGGCTGTGACAGACTACGACCAGGGCTCACTTCACTAGGGGGTGAGCCGGTGTGTATGCATGCACCTATTAAACTGCTTAATTTTCTACAAGTATTGTGTGCAGAAGTCTCACCTGTCCATAGACGCAATATCCTATCTGGAAATTGCCACGACACTAAACAGCAGAATACAGGTTTATTAATTCTAGGAACGCTGGTACCAATAGCCACACAGTTTGGAGGCTGGTCCACCAGCTAAATGTCGCTCAAATAGAGCCAATCAGCTTGATCTTCACACTCCGCTTATGCCCAGCGCTCGGATTCCGCGAACCGATTGTTGAGGGAGGAGGGTGCTGGCGCTACGATTCCACTTGCGTGCGACGAATGGGGGGTGCGACCTCTGCTGGACAAATGTGGAATATTTTTTACATTTTATTTATTTATTTATTTATTATTATTATTTTTTTTATCTGGACGTCGTCTCACGGGCCGGATTGAACCATCGGACGGGCCGGATACGGCCCGCGGGCCGTATGTTTGACACCCCTGGTCTAGATAAAGAATACGAAACATTTTTTCCATTGGAACTTATAGCAAGTCTAACTGTCAATAATCAATGTAATCATATATGATAATATCAATTAGTATTGTGATGCTAGTGGTTAAGCGATTAAATTACCTTTTAGGCTTTCATTTAAGCCCAGAACTGAATCTGTCTGACAAACATGACTTCTTTAAACCAGAAATAACACATTTTCTCACAATTTCCGCCTAAACTGTATGCTTTCTTTTTTATCCCTGGGGCATGAAGGAACATTAGGGACACAAAACTCAACAACTTCAATACTCAAGGCACTCTGATGATTCAGAATATATCTAATATACCCATACTATTTATTTGTGAGAGGTGATTGTGAGCCTTAAATTAGACTTGTGCAGCCAGCACAAGTCTTCAAAATAGAATAGAGCGAATAGAATGGACAAATAGGATGGAGCCCTATTAGTTGTAAAAGTCAATAAAGAAACCGGTTGTAAAGTGAATATATTTAATCAAAGCCTGGTTTGTATGTTGATATCCATTATTTTATTATCTAATCATCATAATTTTCCATGTCGTCCTCGTCTTCATCTGAACGTTCTACACAGGTCGCCTGGTCTGTGCACCTGAGGCCATTTGCAAGACACATACATCATGGGAGTGAACATTTTTTTGTGCAGTTGCAAGCGAGTAGATCCAGGACAGCTTCAGGTGCTGGCTGGCCTTCCATCCAGTGCAGCACCAACTGTTCACCTTCCTCCTCTGTCTCCATCTTCCATCCTCTGCCAACAGGGCTTGGCACTTGTGGGTCGTTTTCTAAACATCTTCTCCAAATACCAGCGTGACAGTTAGCTCGCAGTGTGTGTTGCCTCAAGCTATCCTTGTACGGTGGGAGTTGATGACTCTCGATTTCACCTTTCTTTGCACAGAAAAGGTGGTACCTGAGCTTGTCGATCATGATGGTTGGTGCTTTTGGGGCATAGAGGACTGTGAGAGTGTGGGTGGCTGGTTTAAGCAGCCTCACCTGGCCCGAGTCAGACTCGTTAGACTCAGGGGCTGGGTTAGGCTGCACACCTGTGGGCCAATCTGTAATCAGGTCCACAGGCTTAAACCAGCCACCTTTACAGACACTTGAGGCGGAGCCCTCTCTTGTCAGTACATACCATCTGCTCCTTCATTCTACCATTTCTTGTACAACCTAACAATAAACCGGCTTTCAACATCGCCCTGAGTCCTGTCGTCGGGGAGAGGCCCTGTAGCCACCATTTGGTGTTCAGTTGGTGGCATGTGGCAACGAATACGTCACAAGGACACATGTAAATGCCTCCAGTTTGTTGCTCAGTTCTGGTGAGAGGTCCCATTCCTGGCCCAACTTCAAGAATGTGTCTTGTGTTTCTTTGTTGTTCATCAGGAGTGTAAGTGCCCTTGTCTTCCCTTTGCCTGCAAAAGCGCTTACAGTGTCACATCCTGTGTAGGCGTGCAACCCAATGAGAGCCCTATAAGTGTCCATGCCAACAGTGGCTGCAACCTTCAGGAACAATGGGGCCTCAATCTTGTCACAGAATGCTAAAGACATGATAAAGACATCTGACATGATAAAGACAACAGATAACTATAGATTGGTACCCCTCTCTTGCGGCAAGGGGGCGGCATGGAGAAGTAGGCATCTGCTTCTTCTTGTTGACATTGAAGAGTTGACACCTCCTCACTGTCTTGATATGTGATTCTGTAACATTTGTCAATCACAGTTGTATATAGAATCTTCTCCTGTAGCTTTTCTCTGTATTCGGGCTTCCTCCATTAATTCACTATGAAGCTAATGAGACTAGTTTTGTTATTGACTTTGGTCAGGAAGCTCCTCCACTGCCTCACCGTCTGTGTGCTTGTGATATCCTGCAACTCATGACCAGTCTCTTCACCCCGTAGAGATCTTTCACTATTCTTAATTGAGTTCTGCTTGTATGTGTCGAACACAACATCTATTCTTCTACTCTGACTGCCTTCCCTCAGAGCCATACCCAGGATTGTTGTGGCAACATCTCTGTCACCGCACTATGTACAACAAAATGGAGTGCTCACAGTCCATGTTTACAGTATTAAACATTTCATGTTACTACTGCTGTTGGGTATAAACTGTGTTTTGTCTGTTTGTGCATGTTTGATTGATATATACCATCAAATGGGTTTATCCATCCTTGTATGAGGCTAACCACTGCTGAAACTGCTTCCTCATCTTTCTGGATTCTTGGTGACTGTAACTCTGAATGAGAAAGCTGTGATTTGTTCTAGGAAAACTGTCCTAGGAATGCACTGCTCAGGGTGCTCAGCTGTTGGGTAACGCCTGACCGCTCCAGCTTTCAGGCTAAACCGTGATGTGCCTCCAGGAGTCTGTGTGTCTTTATTCACTGTGACTTCAATAGCCTGGTCTACAGGAATACTCCCAAATGTGTTGTTATTTGACAGCTGCGCTGAGAACTGGCCTGTCCTGAAGGCCTCATACACAGAAGGATACTTCTCTGGGAAGTTGGTCATCTGAGCAAAGTAAGGGGACAGGTACCTGAGAGATGAGAGAGAGATTGATTTTAATATTTTGGCTAGCAATCTTTACAAATTGAATCGATGCAGAATACACAAACATACATAAATGCATAAAAAATGTACCTGGCATAATTCATCTTATCGTAAGCAAAGCACCATGGGATCATGGTTCTTATAGCGTGGAGGTGCAACTCCCACCCCTCACGAGACGCACGCAGAAGGCCAAGTACTACATCCTCTACCATGTCAATGTATGACATCCAGAATGCAGAGAGCTCTCCATTGTTGTGACGGAGCTGTTCTAGAAAGTCTGTCCACAGGGTTATCAGCTCAGCTGAGAGTGGACTTTGCAGCAGATTGGTCATCTTTTCTTGGTTCAGGTCACTGGTCATGTCTTTCACATCCTCCAAGAATGATTTGATCATCCCACTCCTCTCTGGAGCATTTTTCTCAACCCAGGGTGTGAACTCTTCCCATGCAAGTCTCATCAGTGCTTCTGAGATGTACTTGTGGACCCTGACTGCACGGTTATAGTGTTTACCATCAAGGACTCCATTAATAGACCCCTCTGCGACAACTCCAGCCTCTATGCATATGTCCTTTAGACCAGCATCCCTAAACCGCCTTCCTATGATGGCTAAGGCATTACATATGATATGGAATGTCCCCATCCTGAGAAGAATGTTGGAGAACCATTCTCTGTGCTTCCAGGTTATCTCAGCGGCTTTTGCATAGAGTGCTTGATCCATGACTACAACTATTGTCTCTAGGTGCAGCTCCTTCCTGATTAGCTATGATTGTTTCAGGATTTCAAACACTGTGTTCAACTCTGTGGCTGGTGAGTTGATGGTTGGCAGATACCCAACAATATCTTGTGAGATTGGTTCCTAGTCCCTGGTGCTGATATTAAAACCAGTCCAGCTGGGGATTGTCTGATTCTCTGGATCTTTTGCAAGTGCCCACACCATTGTCTACTTTCTTGCAAAAAGAGCAGCCTCCATGGTTTCCTGGATACAGTGTTCCCTGGTTGGAAGAGGTTGTGGGCCCACATGTGCACCTGAATGAATTAATGAATGAATGAATGAATGCTTTATGTGGAATGTACATCACAATTAAATTGGATACATAGAAAATAAATACATGATTATAGCTTCATGCTAATTTTGAAACCTGCTCACCTGCTACATATACTTCCAGGCCTTGGTCTTCAATGGTGACTGATCTCTGCTTCAGTTTCTCAATGTGTGGAAGATCAGTTCTTGACAGATGTGGTCCATAGACATTGGCCTGTACCACTATGCCATTAACTCTGTGTGATGTACCCTTTCCAGTGAGGGTTTCCTCAAGTCTATCAATATTATCCCATGCAAGATTGGTGAAGACTTGAGGCTTGATGGAGGCTGGAAGTACAACTCTTTGGTAAGAGGCTGTTGCTAGTTTTTGGAGACACAGAGCAGTGTTGTTCTCTTCAAGCTGGGAGTAAGACACCCCATGCCCCAGCTTGTTCAGTGTTTGTATGAGCTCAGTATTACCCGTCAGTGTTTTTACAGCATACATGAGTAGAATGTGCTTTGGTCTTTTATGTTGACCACCTGTGACAGCGTATATTATGTCCTGACTAAATGATTGAACCAAAGCAGTGATCTTCTGTGTTTGAGTTTTCAGGTTATAGAACACAGGGTAAAGAACACACGGTAGTCACGGTTCCCGGGACAGAGAGTTTATTTGTACAACCCCCCCCCTTTTGTCCGAGGCCACCCTGGCCCGTTCTACCAGAACAGAACAAGTATTGCTGGTGCCGGGAATCTCGTGTCGGGGATCTTTGTCTGTCCTTGTGTCCGGGAGCATGTCTCTGGAACCGGCCTCACTGTGGGACAAAGGGAAGATCAGAACCTAAATAATCTCCTAATCCTAATGTCCCACAGCTGCGTTCGGCCCGGGGTAGCCGCCCCGCCCCCCGTTTTACCTCCCGATGCCGAGCCACGCCCCCCTCCACACCACATCTGGTAAGGTGATATAACAATTACTTTTTATTACAACTGTACATGAATAA
>OMKN01062419.1:0-19891 GCA_900302345.1 Melanonus zugmayeri | reverse complement strand
TACAGAAAACAAAAAGCACTGTGGTTGCTATCAACACACAGGAATAACAAAAAAAACAATCTACTAATGTGTTTGTTTTTCCATTTCAGCGAAGAGTGACAAGGGTTCTTTTCATGCAGTGGGAATGTGTGAGGCACATGCTCAGTTTTGTGCCCAAGAGGAGAGGGGCAGCAGCACAGAGCCCAGTAGCTGCTCTCAAAGAAAGACCCCGCTTGCCCTTTGGAGTGGCGTGAAATCCCTCCTGCCCACTCAATCGCTGTGTGTCGACACATATCGCCAGCTAGTGTAGATCTATAGGCCGTGTTGAGTCTGTTAGGTGACTCACGTCAAGGAGACTGGCTGGTATTCACAGCCGGCTTTACCTGCAGGTCACTGAGCATGCTTCACACACTCCCTGATGGATTCCCAACATTCCATTTCATGAAGATATTTCAAAGAGGAAGCAAGGGATGGGAGGGGAAGTGTGTGTGTGTGTTTTATGCATAGCTTACCTGTGTAGGGATGGTCACATAATAGTAGATGAACGGGTTTCAGATGGGTTACTGATATGGTTTTGCTTTTCCTGCTGAAGCAATCAAGTAGGTTGCTCTCGGTCACTGCGTCGCTGCAGTTTATAACGGCTACCCTAGGATTGTCTTTAGGGCTACTTAAACCTAGGGAGTCACTGGGATGTTTCATGTGAGTTTACAGAGTGGAGTTGGAGGGGCGGTTACATTCTGAACCATAATCAATTCTCAAAGTTACTAAATTAAAAGAAAATACATGATAAGCACTTGGTATATTTGGTTATATTTGTATTCTTGTAAGTGAAATGGTGTCTTGAATGCACCTTGTGTTTGGCTCCTCGTGGGGTGGAGACTCTACCATGTATAATAACACAGGTTAAATTACAAAAAAAACGTAACAGTCTTTCTTTCATAATACAATACATATTGCATGGTCTCCTGTAAAACTGCCACAGGCCGCAGTTATTATTTATGAATCATCTTCTATTGTCAACACACAGAGATATGTTACAGTAGCTACTTTTGGCAAATAGTTCAGATGGCTATACAAACATTGGTCACTGATCTGTTGTTTCCACAGACTGCCCTGTTCTCAGTGTCCAGTGTTTATCCAGATTTTTGATAAGTTTAAGATTTTTGATAAGCGTGTACTTGTATGAAATGGGATTTCCCCCTGTTTGACACACACCACATTGTTACTGTCCATGAATCTCACATAGAACATTGAGCGGTGGTTTTTGTGTCTTATCGGACATTGTCGTTAGATAAGCCTTTATTCCTTGACTGGAATCGACTTTGCCACCGCCAGTTCAATCAGTGAAACTGCAGGTGCATTTCTATAATAGCGTGAGCACTGGCTAAGACCACACGTGCCTTAGCCAGCTGACTGCATGACATTCTTTCCAATTCGGTTTTGAATGGGGCTGATTTCTATCAAAGGGCAGCCCTAGTTAGTTACCAGAGAGAGCAGTGCTGGCATTAGAATAGAGACTTCTCCAGCTCTTGACCTCTCATATTGAATCAGTAAAACCACCCAGTGGGCAGGTTCACATTTCTCCTAATCACAATTAGCCTGGCTTTAAGTGTGACTGGCTACTAATTTAGATTAGGTTTAGTAATTGTGTGTGTGTGTGTGTGTGTGTGTATATGTGTAGGCATACACTTAGCCATGGGTCCATTAGTGGTACATGATGGCGAGCGTATGTGTTTGCGTGTGTTTCTGGCATGGGGGCACTGTGTCATTGTTATCCGCAGGAGCAGCGGGGCCAGGCATCAGCAGGTATATCTGATTGTTATCCCTCATTGTCACCCCCCTTGCTTCCTTCCTTCTTTCCTTCCTTCCTCCATCCCTCACGCTCTGCTGGGGTTTAAACCATGAATGACCGGGAGCTGTGTGAGAAACCAAATGGGCCTCACAAACCTTAGCCTCTGCATGCCGGACAAGCGCACACATGCACACTGTGCTTCCATAACAAAAAGACAGACAGACAGACAGACAGGCGGAAAGCCTGGCCCTGCCTCGCTGTCATCTTACCGTGTTGTCTAATAGCTGTTGCTGCTTTGAAAGGCTTAAGCACCTGGCACCTAACTTCACCCTTGGTGCCAGAGAGAGAGAGAGAGAGAGAGACGCAAGTCAGGACAGCATGGTGTGTTCACATGGGAAGGTGATGGTAGAGGAGGGGGGGGGCATGTGATCTTTCGTAATCATCACTAGACATACCTCTAGTCTAAAATAGTATAGTGTAGACAGTCTCATTAGTAATTAGACTGTGCATGTGCGTGGTGCGTGCACACGTGTGTTTCTTCATCTGAACTACTTCCACCTACCTGAAGAACCCTTGGCACGCCTGACCCCTGGAGATATTGAGGTTCTTTCTCATGAGCAAACTCTTTGAAGCCAGTTTATTTACAGATGTTGATGTGGCTAACCTAGTCTGTGACTGGGACTGGGAAGCTGCTCACTTTGTTTACACAGATTTCGCGTAAGCTAGTCCGCTGACAGATTAGTGTGTTAAATGTCCCGCAGCAAATGAATTATTACTCACTCTTTACTCACTCTTGTAAGTTATTAGTAACTAAATACAAACCAACAAGCTGTCGAAAGGTTCTTCTCCTACTGAAGGGGGAGAGTCAATATCTTAACTAGCTGGATACCCGCCGGTAACACATCCATCCATTCTGGTCTGGATATGTAAATCCCTGTTGTAAACATGGGTCCACCACGCACGACCACCCAACATCCCCTCTAATTCCCTCTAGCTCTGTCAAAGATCACGATAATTACAGCCGGCATCTCCAATATCCATGCATCCATCCATGGACATAATTACATAATTTTCCAATTAAGCGATGAAACATTTAGTCTATAAAATGTCATAAATAATAGCAAATGCCCATCACAAGTTACCAGAGTGCAAAGTGATGTCTTAAATGTGCTTGTTTTATTTGACAAGCAGCTAAGTTACAATATTCATTTTATAATGATCCATGAACCAAATATTAAGAAGCAAATGTTTGGCATATGTAGTTAAATGACTTAAACGATTTATCGGTTATCAACATTTGCTGTTGATCGACTAATTGTTGCAGCCCCCCGCCCCAACCATAGGCCTCTCTGAACAAGCGTGTGACTGTACTTCCTATGAGCTGCGATGTGCTAACATGCTACGGAAATATGCTACCAGGCTGCCACTCCTGTTCATCCAGGTGACAACCATTCACCGTACTGAAGATGTGGAAATGATGAACTGTAATCGAGTGATAGTTTGTCAGTAGGTAAAATGACTAACAGACGCAGCATCCGGTTCATTGCTAGGCAGCTTCTATGGCTCCCGTCTACACGTGTGTTGCATTTGTGCCCTGTAGTCTGATTTTGGTCTGAGTCATGCAGTGAGTTCATGATTATGGGAACGCTTTCCATTTGCTCAGATGTCATACATTCCATGTCATGTCTGCTCAGCACACCAGGAAGTGAACAAAACTCCTGTACCACCAAGGGCTTGAATATTCCTGCAGCGAAAAGGAAAAAAAAGCAAGAGTTCTATTGTTTTATAAGATCACATCCATGTGTTTGTGTTTTGTTTTTTATAAATAATCTCTGAGGGAAAATCTGTAAGAAAATAAACATTTTGATGTTTGCCTCGTGCTTATGTAACTGGAGAATTCCTGAGGTCCCTTTGTTAGAAAAGAATAGAAAAAAAAATGTGTACACATGCAGATCTGTGCCACAGAGCAGCACCACTTCTTTTCCTGAACGTTTTTAATCTCAAGGCATTTATTTGTGTTATGTTACTCCCCCTTGTGGATGAAAAAATAATAGAACCGTGTTTTTCCTCCAAAGGGTTATAAAAGAGCTTTATCCATCATCTGACAATAAAAAAATAGAGCATTACAGTTTGTGTGGTTGTTATTGCACATTCCTGGTGGAGGACAGGGGGAGGGGCTTAGAGGGGGAGGGGCTTAGAGTCAAAGGGAGACACTGAATTAAAACCCAAACAAACACATTTCCCTTTCCTATGGGTGTTTACATGTATGATCCCTGGCCAATACGTATCATAAACACTCACTGACCAAGTGTTGGAGTGTTTAGCGAATGTGAGATACTCCACAGAGGAGTGCTTGTTTGTTTATTTCCTCTTTCTTTTATGCCAATTGAATATATTTTTGAATACTTTTTTTCCCCTTGGGTAGTTGACGATAACAAACACAAGCCATGGTGCTGCTTCAGACGAATCACAATATAAATCATGTTTGCTACTTCACAATCACTTTCAAGAGGAAAGGTGAGTAGGAACGTGTAGTATATGTTTGGGACTTTCTAATATTTTAATATGATCTTAGGTTATCGGTGATTAATACTGGGTTCCTGGTAATTCTGCAAGAGTACCTGTCATTCCTGTGAGAATTGATTAATGACAGGAATAACTTGCCTATACTAATGCATGGCGTTCTTCTGTTCTAGTGAATCTATACCGCCCATGCTGTTATTTAATTAACAGCTAAATGCTCAGGGAATTATCCCTATGCATATCTACATTTATGGGTAACTGGAATTGTCTAAGTTCATGTAGTGCAAGTCATTAGATAATGTGTATTTTGAGGCTAAACAAGACATCTCGAATGCAGTTACAGAAGAGACAGAGGCAGCTATAGCCACGGTTACTCTGAACCCATGGCTGCGGAGGCTAATTCCAAGATGGGCTATAGTACAGTAGTTGGCTAAATGTAGGGCAGCTGTCGCCAACATTACATAAAAGTGCATTAGCAGGTCATTAGCTGTCTGCTGATCCTAGGCCGTGTGGCATCGTGTCACCTAGCGTGCCGCTCTCAATATCCCCACAAATACAAATGTGTGTGCGTGTGCACAATAATACATACACACTAGCTATTACTGAAAGGTGAAAATAACTATGCTGATGATTTTGGTTACATTGCTAGTGTTGACTTGTGTTTTTACAACATTCAAATGTATGTCTATGTTATTATATTCATTATCTATAGTCTGTATTATGCACATTTTGTGTAGAATTAGGGATTCTACACAACGGCCTTGTGAGAGCCACTCGGACCGCATTAATAACAATGTTTTTCACATGAAACGTACTGTATGTACTTGCTTCTTCTTCTTTCTTAAATCTTTATTATTTGAAAAGTCCTTGCCTAGTGAAAGTCTTTTAAGACCTAAAAGACCCGATTTCACTGGCCATGTATAGCATACCCCTCGTTGGATCAACCCAAAGCTATGAGGCTGATCTACCCCTTTCTGTTCTTTCTCTCACTAGCTGCCGCAAAGCAGGCGGAGGAGGACAAGACCCCAGCACCTCCACTCATCCAGGAGAACATCTTCATCGAGTCTAGCAGGCCCAAGTATGTGGAGGACCTCCACAACGAGGCCCAGGAGGGACTGAAGCTACTGCAGCAGGAAGGTACTTTGTCTCCTGCCCCGTCATACATACTCTCATGATGAGATCACATCTCACCATTCTGATTGAGGCAATGACACATGCTACCATAACAACAAAGTACCATGTATTTATTATATGCAAGTCTAAGATAAAGGTGTTCCAAAAGAAAATGACAAGACAAGTTTCAATGTTTTGCTTCGTTCACAGAGACCAGCAATGGTGTGGAATACCATGATGATGAAAGCAGCATTGTAAGTCTTCTTCTGGTCACTTGTCCTTCTTCAATGTCCCCTTCTCAAAATCTGAGCTCAGTCTTTGTGTTTACAATGCAAAGACTCAAAGTTAACAGTTAGTACAATGTGTTCATGTTCTTTCCACAGTCAACAGTTACCACCCAACAAGAGGAGGACGGCCAAGGCTTTCTGACTGACAGCACGATAGCCGACACATCCTCCATTGTTTCTACACAGTCCACCGTATCTTCAAGGTCCTCTCGCTCTGGAATCACCAGACAAGGTAACTTAACTGACACTATTTAAATGTTGCTGCATTGATACTTAATTCATTTCTTAGTAACATAATTCCCATTTCAAGCTGCTGTACTGATTAATCTCAATGTACTGGCTCTTTCTTAGCTTTTAAAGTTTGGACATTTTATTGTGTCATTGCTAAAGGGGTATTTTGTTCAATTGAAGATGTGACTAATGTGTTTCTCTGTCCAGGATCCACGTTCAGACCCTTGAACTCTGGAAAGAAGCCAGAGAAGGTCAAGAACAGAAGAAGACACAGAAGGACGGTTATGGGAATCCCACAGCATGTCCAGAGAGAACTGGGTGTGTAGCCTCCCTCCTCTACCAACCCCCCTTCTCCCCTATTCCCCCCCCCCAAAAAACTAAAACAAAAGCCCTATGCACTTGTTGTATGTTTGTACATCCTGGCACTTAGTACTTAGCATCGTGTAGCATTTTACCATAGCTATCATTGCTGTATACCAGCAATAGGGAAGCCTAGCAATTACAAGTGTTCAGAAACGTGTTCTATTGACATCTTTGAAAACGTGCTCTATTGACATCCTTACTATACCGACAGGGATATATTGTTGTTTTACTTTCTTCTGATAAATATACTTACTGTAAGTCGCTTTGGATAAAAGCGTCTGCTGAATGCCCTAAATGTAAATGGTGTGTAACCTTTCAATGTTTCCTCATACATGACATAGCCATTGAAGTGCACACATTGCATCGCTGCATAGCTTTTACTCAAGTACCATGGTGTAAAACATGTTTAATTTACAGTAGCCTCAATTTGATAGTAGTCCAGTGCATTGATTGATCATAATGTAATAATAGATTAGCAAGTCAATCTTTGACATGATTGAATCCTTAAATTATGTCCATGGATGTAACATAACTCTTCCTCCTTCTTTCCCACAGGGCTGGATAGAATGGACTGGAAAAGTAACCCAGTGCTGGATGAGGAGCTGGATGAAATTATGAACAGTGAGGCAGCATCCGACACTGTTGATAGGCCTGCACAGGTGGCTGAGCCCAGTGTCGGCCTCAATGATGCCCAGATCCCCAGGGCCCTGGCTAAATCTCAAACCCTGCAGACTAGCAACTCTCACGCTTCCCACAGGGACGATCTGGCCTTGCTTCACCGCCTGGGCGCTGAGATGTCACAGAGGCCGCGCTCCCTGGCCGTCCCTTGGATGACCACTGCCAACAGTGCCCAACAGGGGCCCCCCAGCCCTGTGATGTCCATGAACCCCCAAGCCGCCTACATGTCCAAAATAATTCCCAACGCCGTGATGCCTCCCTCAATTGAAGTGGTGGAAATCCAACGCGGACGGAGCCGTAACAGTCTCAAAACTGTCAGCAAGAGCAGCCTGCTGCTGGCCAGCCCGTCCGGCTCCCGTGCCTCCTCTCGGACTTCTTCCTGTCGAGTGCCGTCCTCCAGAGCTTGCTCCTCCAGGGCGTCCACCCCGTCCTCTGCCTCTCAACACAGAGCGCACTATCAGTCCGACAGCTCTGGATGGAGTCGCTCAGAGTCTTCGGAGACCCTGGTGTCAGACTCCTCTACCATCTCCAGCAGTACCACTCCTCAACAGAAGAGCTCCGCCGATGAAAGGAGCGCAACCCGGAACAGCTCTCCCATGGTGGACAAAGTCGACGTTCACTCCTCTGTCGGCAAGGTCTCCAAGGCCACCACCAATGGAAAGACGGAAGGGTCCTTTACACGCAGTCTCTCGGTCATGAAATCCAAGAGAGCTCCCCCTCCGCCGAGTCGGTCCTATTCGCTTCACAATAGGATGAAACGGAGGTCACGTGACCTATCGGAGATGAAGGGGACGTCAAAGGAATCTTCCCCCCAGAGTTCAGTATGCTCTGGGAAGAAAATTGTGAAGAGCAAACCTGGAGAGATGAAGGATGCTGTACTCCCTCCAGTGTCTGCTGGGGTCACAGATAGCCCTGGATACACTGCAGACACCAGCTCTCTGGAGGACTCCACTGGCTCTGTGTCAGTCAGCCCTCTTAAATCCCAGCCACAGGCACCTGAGGAAGTGGACACTGTAAAGAAAGAGGACACTATAAAGGAAGAGGAGCCACCTTCTAAAGACACTACATCTGAACCGCAGCCACAACAGGAGAATGGGTTGAAGAAAACCACCTCCCCCTCCAGTGGCTACTCCAGTCAGGCTGGCACACCTACCCAGCCTTCTAAACAGCCTCACAGCTCATCCCCAAAGCACAAGAGAGGGTTTTTCTCCAAACTCCAGAGCTTATTTCCTGGGTCCTCTCCAGCCCTATCCCCTGTCCCACAGCCGGAAGCCCCTGAGAGTACAAACCCAACCCATGCTTCTGACCCTCAGCCCAGCCTCAAGGTTGAAACAGGGAGCGCAAGCCCCTCAGTCAGGATCCTGAGAGAGCTCTTCAACATCCCACCCCCACCCAAGGTCCATGCGCCTCCACCTCCTCCACCAGAGGTGTGGGCCCACAACAAGCGTACGTTTGAGTTACTGCTGGGACCCCCAGCCCCCGATGACACCTATGCTGCTGTAAAGAAGAACCCCAAGGACCGGAGACAGCAGAGACCATCTCCTTCTATATCTGTCAAGAGTGCATCAACAGAAAGTGAAAAGAAGAGTCACATTATCTCCGCAGAGTTGATTAATGGAGTTCTCACCTCAATGGTATTGAAGAAAGTTCAAGAAAATGAACAGTCTCGGAAAGAAAACAAGGAAAGACTGACGTATGTTGAGAATTGTGAAAAAGTGAAAGGCAAGAGTAAAGTGACAGAAAAAGAAGAGTTGTTAAGTGGAAGTGTGTTAGTTAATGGAATGTCTGTGGAAGTGATAGAGAAGGTTCATGAGAGACTTGCGGCAACACAAGAGGAGAAAAAGACAGCAGTGCACAAACCAACGTCGATTACACAGGTAAACGCGTCAGTAGAGACCCCATCTGCTGGTACTTCAGTGTTTGTCTCCCCTTCACCCTCCCTACCTCCTCCAGCACACCGCACACCCTTGCCACCCACAATGGAGACACCACCTGCTGACCCCCCGGCCATTCCATCAGTTCCCACAACGCAACCTGCTGTAGCCTCACCAGTGGAGTCACTCTGGCCCCCACCCCCACCACCAATGGACCAAGCCAATGAGACCCTCCTTATCAGACAAGACGTGATGGATTTCCCCCTCCCACCCCCACCATTGTTGAGTGAGGAGGGGCTTATTATATCAGACAGTGTACCACCAGTTGAAGTGCGACTGGATACTTCTGTTCCCCATGTAGCCATTGTGCAAGGGTCACTGAATTGGCAGAATGAATCTGCCACATCGATTCCTACATCAGTGGTGAGTGCAGAAGGCCCTAAAATGACCCCAGAGATTGCACTGTTAAAGAAAAATAAGGTGGTGGCTATTGCTCCGAAACCAAATCCACCTAGGAATAAATTCATGCTAGCTACGCCCCAAGGATTCCCTCCTCCACCTCAGAGTATCCCTCCACCGCCACCATTTTCAGCCCCACGACTGCCTGTAAATCTGCCTGCGAACCCACTGCTCTCACAAGGGTTCCTTCCACCGCTGGCTGAAGGGGTTAGTACTTCATCAGAGCGCCTAGTCTGCTCACCCCAAGAACCCCCACAGACGGACCTCCTTCCATCAGCCCTGGAGCTTAGTCCACCCAAGATCATTCCGCCTCCACCGGAGACTCAAGCTATTGTGTCTGCACCAGAGAGTGTTCTCCCACCTCCACCATCTGTCTCAAAGATCCTCCCAACCCCTGAAGAGGCTGCCGCTTGTACAGATAAAAGCCACCAAGCAGCTCTGGACCTCCCTGCTCCTACTCCTGTTCTAAACCCGATTACAGTGCCACTATTGGCCACAGAGCATGCTCCTGAACCTGTGGTTACCCACTCTTTACCTTCACCTCCTCCTCCTGCTCCCGTTCTAACCCTGATTACAATGCCACTGGAAGCCCCACCTATGGCCACAGAGCATGCTCCTGAACCTGTGGTTATCCACTCTTTACCTTCACCCCCCCCTCCCCAGGCACCTACTGACAGCTCACAGCAGCATTGTGAAGAGACCAAGGAGAACCAAAGCAAAGAGCAGAATGCTATAGTTGGTGAAGCCTCAACGTCTGTAGTCGCCCCCATCCTTCAGCAGTCAGTCAAGCTGCAGTCTGTCAGTAACAGTCCTGAACCCAACGGAGCCCAGGACCTGGTACAGCCCGATGTGGTCATTGAAGCCCAGCAGCCCACTAGTCAGGGAGGTGCACTTGAGTCACAGACAGTGGTCCCCAAGCCATCTCCCTCACAGCCTGTGAACATCAGCAAAGCCCAGGAACTAGTACAGCCAGATGTGGTCATTGAGGCCCAGTCTTTACCTTCACCTCCTCCTCTCCAGACCCCTACAGACAGTTCACACCAGCGTTGTAAAGAGACCCCAGTGAACCAAAGCAAAGAGCAGAATGCTACAGTTGATGAAGTCGCCACGTCTGCAATCACTGCTGTCCTTCAGCCCTTGATCAAGCTGCCGTCTGTCAATAACAGCCCTGAACCCAACAGAGCTCAGGAACTGGTTCTGGGGGATGTGGTCATTGAGGCCCAGCAGTCCATTAGTCAGGGAGGTGCACTTGAGTCTGAGGCAGTGGTCTCCAAGCCATCTCCCTCACACCCCTTGAACATCGTCAAAGCCCAGAACCTGGTACAGCCAGATATGGTCATGGAGGCACAGCAGCCCATTAGTCAGGATGTACCTGAGACAGCGGTCTCCAAGCAAGCTCCCTCACAGCCCATGAGCATTTCCTCACTGTCAGCTCCAGCACCACAGGTTACTTTCAATACAACACAACCAGGAACCACAGAGGGCAGAACGACAGAGTCAATCTCTCCACCTGCTCAAGACGAGGAAACCACTTCTTCAGTCACACCCTCCCTTGTGCAACCAGTCAAGCAGGAGTCCATGGATAGCAGTCCCGAAGCCACCAATGACCAGTCCACACAAGTCCAGTCAGAAGTTACCATGAGGGTCCAGCAGCCAAAAAACCAAACTTCCAGTGGCGAGGCTCCTCAAAAACCCATCAGAAGGTCACTAATCATGACCTCTCCTCCATCCATATCCCCACCCATTGTAGTCGTCTCACAGGCCACCGTCCCCAAATCCCAGTCTGCTGAGGTCATGCACACCTCTTCCGCCGTGCCTACCTCCCCTACGAAGAGGTCTCCTCCCGCGATGACCGCCTCTCCTTCCATGAACCTGCAGGAGGCTATTCGCCTGAGGACCGCAGCTCGAACGAAGAGCCCCACCTCACCACGTGGCCCAACATCTCCTTTTGGGGGAGACATCCACAAGTCTCCCTCCAGCATGGCAAGCTTTATCTTCTCCAAGAGCACGAGAAAGGTGGTGACTGAAACTGCACCTCTACCAGAGGCCCAGCCGAAAATCCAGAAGAATGTAGCTTCTGAGCTTTCTACTGTATCAAAGCCAGTCAAAGAAGCTGATCTAGAGGAGAAGAAGAAGGGGGTGAAGGTGCCACCACCGGTGGCTAAGAAACCTAAAGCCCAAGCCAAAGACACAGGGAACAACGTGGAGTAAATGTTGACTGCAGGACAGGAAGCACAACCAGAGAGCACACAAGGTGAGATGTTGTCTGCTATTGTATACATTTTACGTCTGTAATGTGTGGATGATGTGAATAAGTAACATTGATACTTTTTTGTATTACTGTGTATGAGGAAACTGAATTGATTTATGTCTACGTTGACTTTTCACAACATATTACTTTTAGTTCTATACAGTATTACTAAATATTGCCCCTGTTCTCTTGCCAAAGGTACCCCAGAAAAACCAAATGGGACACGAGTTGGCGTTCATGGAGGACGGACATCATCAACATAACAAAAAGAAAAACAATATAATAAATACTTGGATTTGGGAGGCAACACACACACACACAATCACAATGTAGACATGCAGCAATTTGAGTAATTCATGAGATGAGACACTGGTTCAAGGAAATTATGGGAGGAGAGTTATTTTAAGATTTTGTTCTGTTGATGGATAATGATGAAATAGTAGAGAAAGATATCTTTAATTTCATGTTAGTGCTGTGGGTCTTATTGTTCTCAGCTATTTGCTTTATATATAATATTAACATATAATATATCAAATTATATAGTTTATTACATGCTGAAAAAATTAATTTCCTTTGCCAGATGTGCTTCTCAATTATACATTCCTAATGCTTGCATGTTATGGCAATTATAGCTGGGGATATGCTACCCTCTAGGGTCGATAAAAGACAATAAAATGTACCACTACTTATTGAAAATCGATGGATTTCAGATGGATGCTTCTAGTTACTACATCTAACAATGGGGAAACTGGGATGCTCGCCTGTGATATTACAGAATTGTCTTTATTTAATATATCCATTCGTTTTGGATGTGCACTATGGAAATTCTATTTGTCCTCAAATGTACTTTCAAAAATGTTGAAAGTGCCCATGTATGTGTTACAAAATATATTGTTTGAAATAAGTTATTTTTCCTTTGGTGATCCAGTCACTTCCTGGGAGATTTGTCATTATTATAAAAGTGTAATACCTTGTACATTTTTATGAGACCCTGTTGCCATAGCAGAATTGATCAAAACGTAGTTATGTACTTCTGTTGATTTAAAGTTTTTTGCTTTCAGCTAATACAAATCAACATTGCACACTGATAAGACATCTTCCACGATTGGGGTGTTAAAGATGATCGCTGTATAGCCTTTACTTTAAAGAGGTGTTTTACGTCCATTTTGATAATAAAAGCCGCACTATCCAACCTTTAGTATACCATTTCTAGTCATGACAGACTAGTTCTAGGTGGAACTAGTGTCGACGCTCACTCCTGTCCTATTAAATCTAATCTCTTCAACGTCTTCAATGCTTTTATTTACTGCATTCGACTTCAACTCAATCATGGTACCCAAAAACTTAACAATACCCATCTTAAAAGTAGAGGTTTGTCTATTATAGTTGATAGTAAGAGCCGTGACATGATTGCTAATTAAAATAATTAAACGGACATGAATGTGTCAATTCGTTCTTCTGTAATACATGTGATATATTGTAAATAATAATAAAAAGCAAACAAAGTCGTGTAGCCATGCAATTGACCACCCGATCCCACGGGCGTTGTTGGGTTGTTTGAACCTTTTGATTTTTAATCTTTCCCGAGGTACGTCGTCGACTCTAGTGTCTGCCTTCCTTAGTGCCACTGAGCAAAGCAAGAGAACATACTCCATGAGGAGCAATGTGCGGGAAATACAATGTACTTGTGTATGGGACCGATGATTGGACGACGTCGACGTCGACATGGTGGGCGGGCCTTAATAATTGTTGTCGCTTCTGTGATTGGTTCTTCTGTACAAAATGGGCGGGCTTACCGATTTCCGGGATTTCAATTGAAGGAAAAAAAGAATGGCCTCTCGTTGATTGGTTCGTTGTACATTGGCGCGAACAGGGTTTGAAAGGGTACAGTTTGAGAGGGTAGAGCTGGATTAGCGAGGTGTTCGAGTGGGGAGTTCTTCCTAGTGTTTATGTCCATTTTATAAATTGTGAACTCAAGAAGTAACCATGGCCGTGGAACCACTGAAGGCAAGTAGCGACTCATAATGACTTTGTGATGATTTATGTTGATATGAAGCATGAGGTCTTCTCTAAACGTACTTTATACACGAGCAAAGTCGACGCGTCGGAATCAACATTAGCTTACATTTGCATCCACCTAAACGACTGTTCTGTAATTAATAGTGACGCCTTTTAGCTAATAATAATAATAATGGGCTGATAATAAGCGTTATCTTTATTGGATCACGTTGGTACAATTGACTTGATTTTCAGGCGGCCAGCGTAATGGTAGGGGAAACACATGCATATTAAGTGTTAATTAAGGAGTAATTGTATGTGATTATTTTTTGAACTAGGCCTGATCAGGATTCTCTTATGAAAATCTAATTGTCAAATTCAAAACTAACAATGCATACGATGCAGCCAACACTTCTCAACAATGCGACTTGTGTGCAATGCTTACGTTTCACATTTAAAAACTAAATATTTCGTGCATCTTCTGCAACAGAGCTTGTTTGAGAACAAGCAGAAGAACCCCGACAGGTTGTCCGTGGAGAGGATCTACCAGAAGAAAACCCAGCTGGAGCACATCCTCCTGCGACCGGACTCCTACATCGGCTCCGTGGAGCCCGTCACGCAGGTAGAGCCCCAGAAAGACCTCTGGTGGTCTCCTCACCTCCTAGAACAGATGAGGACCTGGGGCCGTATTACAGAAACTTCCCAACTTAAGTCTTAAGTTGGTTACGTTGGTGTTTACCCTCCCGACTGTTTCGCACTCCAATGGAGCAAAAACGACAACTTCAAGACAGATGAGTTGGATGTGTTGGTGACATCTGTAGAAAAAGTTAGATGTTCTGTTTGGGACATTTTCAACAACGCTCACTCGGGGGGTGAAAAAATGGGAATGGGCTAATATAGACGACACTGTCTCCGCCGTATGTGGCTTAAAGATGAATGAAGATGATAAAACCAACACAATAAAGTATAGCAATAATAAATATAGCTGCAAGCAGCAATGCCGGGGGCCAAGCCACGAGCACAGTTTGCACAATAAGCCATAGCATTTAAGTGCAAAATGTCATGAATTTAGTTTAAATATGGCATGAAATTTAGCCACTTTCAAGCCTTTTACCTTGTTATAGCGCCACCCTGTGGCCAATCAGCTTCATCTTTCTCCAGTGGCCACTAGGCATGCCCTTCTACCACTGTACAATGGCATGGCAGTTAGGCCTAAACCGAAAATGAGCTCTCTAGCGCCCCCATTTTGTTTGATCTGGCCAATAATGGAGGGTTAGCCTCCAGTTATGTGTGGTGACATGCCTACAACGTGTCACCACACATAACAACGTGTTGTGGTGTTCAGTCCAATCGTTCAGAAGTTATACACCTTTTACGTGAAAAGCCACGCGCTTCGCAATCTTCATTGGCTCATAGCGGCTCCGTTTTTCCGACTTTTCAAACTTTTGCCGAATCAGAACTGTAGATATCGGTCCCTAGATTGCGTCTGCCCAGTTTCATACAGATTGCTCAATATTCCTAGGAGAAGATAGATTTTAAGTGTTTTTCACAAAATCCAAAATGGCGGAAAATCTAAGTAACCGGAAGTTATGGGTTCTTGAGGCAAATTTGTTCCTCGTGAGGAGTGTGCAAAGTTTCATGACTCTAGGCCAAACGGGGCATGAGATATGCCTGTTCAAAGTTTGCGTTTTCAATCGGTTGCTATAGCGCCACCTTTTGGCCTATCGATGTAAAATTTGTTCCATAGCCTCTTAGCATGACCCTTTACCATCATGCAAAGTTTCGTAAAAACCGACCAGTCGGTTATAGGTGTACAATAGGGTGCCTCACACTTTCAGTGCTTGGCCCCCTAAAAAGGAACAAAAAACTCAGCTGCTTCAAACCGACATGGATCTCCTCCACATCAACAGACTGGGTTGATCGATACATGGCTGGATGGGTTTTATTCTTTAGTTGTGATGACAAGAGGTTGGAGGTTTCAAGCAGTTTTCTGTCGCTTCCTTCTCAGCAAATGTGGGTGTATGATGAAGAGCAGGGACTGAACTGCCGTGATGTCAGCTTCGTACCAGGGCTGTACAAGATCTTTGACGAGATACTTGGTGAGTAAAAGATGTTTTGGAAATGATTGTCACATTGCGTTTATGAGTGAGAAGGGTAGACATTGTGCCTACATCTTAATTTTCAGTGTAATATACAAGTGTATTTACTGTAAGCCCCTAAATGCCTTTCGCTGTCAAACTTGCATCTTGCAGCGAAAAAAGGATTCATATAATTACTTATCCAAATGTTACTTGTTGGACTGAAATCTCTCTTCCTACCTTTTCAGTTAATGCTGCGGACAACAAGCAGAGGGACAAGAACATGTCCTGCATCAAGGTCAATATTGACCCGTACGTATGAAATAATTTAAGTAATTCAGCAGACTCTTATCCAAAGCGACTTGCAGAGATTATTTATTAAATAATTGACATGACATCATGAATGCGCAGGTAGGGGTTGCACATCTTGCTCAAGGATGCCTACAGGTACAGGCTGTGTACATTACAATAGTATTTGTTGTCTTTTATTTTTTATTTTCTCCCAGCGAGAACAACCTAATCAGTGTGTGGAACAATGGGAAGGGGATCCCTGTGGTGCAGCACAAGGTAGAGAAGGTCTTCGTTCCAGCCCTGATCTTCGGACAGCTCCTCACCTCCAGTAACTACGACGACGAGCAGAAGAAAGTCACTGGTATGGTCATCAGCCAATACATTCTGTACAAATACTAGTTCTGTAAAATCCCAGAAAATGTTAAAATACAAATGTAGTATCATTACTCAATTTGTTTGTATAAGTCTATCTATAATGAACCAAAGTTGAACATGCTTAACCTTTAAAAAATACAAATAAAACAGGCATCAAATATCTGCAAAACTTGATGACAAATTTAAATATTGTTTGTTTCAGTACATGGACCACAAGTGACTAAATCATTTTCATCTTCACGTCCACTTTTCTAGGTGGCCGTAACGGTTATGGCGCTAAGCTCTGCAACATCTTCAGCACCAAGTTCACGGTCGAGACTGCGTGTAAGGAGTCCAAAAAGACTTTCAAGCAGGTATGGAACATTCCCATCACTTTCTTTGCATTGAATCATCCTTGTCCCAAAGCTAACACTGCATCATTACTCGCTCCCCAGTCCTGGTACGACAACATGGGCCGGACCAGTGACTCCAAGATCATGACCTTTGGGGGGGAGGAGTTCACCTGCATCACCTTCCAGCCGGACCTGGCCAAGTTCAAGATGACCTCGCTGGACAAAGACACGGTGGCCCTCATGACCAGGCGAGCCTACGACATCGCCGGCGCCACCAAGGGCATCCGCGTCTTCTTCAACGGCAAAAGACTGCCTGTGAGTTTACACACACTCCTTTCCTGCCTTTGTCAGTGGCAAAATGTTTACGACCAACAGCCCTCGTCAAGTATCAATTAAAGTATTCGAATTTAAACACACATGTATTCTCTCCAAGGTTCCCATACATTTTAATAGGGAGGTTTTAAATAGAACCACGTTCTGCGTCAATATACTCCGACCAAACTCTCCAGATCTCTTCTAGATATAATGCTCTGTGACAACACCCTCAAGACGCCCTGCCCTTTCCCCAGGTGACTGGTTTCCGTAGCTACGTGGACATGTTCCTGAAGGACAAGGTGGACGAGACGGGCTCACCGCTCACCGTCATCCATGAGTTGGTGAACGACCGCTGGGAGGTGTGCCTCACCATGAGCGAGAAGGGCTTCCAGCAAGTCAGCTTCGTCAACAGCATCGCCACCACCAAGGTAGGGTCAGCGGTGTCCACGCTGAAGGGATGCGTTGTCGCAGCGTGGCTACGATCTTTATTGAATTATTAGTGTGATTAATGTGACAAACTACAACCATAGCAGCAGAGACCAGGCCCTGAGATCTACTGATTTTGTAATTAGATCTAGTAGCTTGTACAGATGGGTTAGGAGTCTATCTGGTGCAGCCATTAGACGTATGGGGCGGGGTTGGTGGCAGTACCAGCTAGTGTTGTTTTTGGCGGCCTGTTTTAATTTTAGTTTTAGTCTAGTCTTTGTGTCAAGCTGTCATTTTAGTTTTTATTAGTTTTAGTCACGTTCGTACTCTTTTTAGTCTAGTCAAGTTTTAGTCGACTAAGAGTCTGAGCATTTTAGTCTTATTTTAGTCAGAATTATCCATTACTATTTTCGTCTAGTTTAGTCGACGAAAACTGGTAACATTTTAGTCTAGTTTTAGTCAATGAAAATTGTATTTTAGTTTATTTTCAGTAATGCAATTCTGTTTAACCCAATATAGTATAAATAGCTAGTAGTGGCCGGCCATCGGTCCCTTTCTCTGTGTCAGACGTAACTTTGTTTCTTAAGTTGTCGTTAACGCTAACTAGGGCTGTCGGTTCGGGGGGGGTGCTACCGCTAGGATTCCACTCGCGATCGGATTGTTGACGACGTGGGGGATGTGGACTAGCGCTGGGATTACACGCCCGTGATGCGTGCGCGTATTGGATGAGTGCACACATGGAGAGAAATGCTCGCACCTGGCTTTGCCCATGAAAACCCGGGACATTCTGTGTCTGACAAAGTTCCCGGGACACGCCATCAAAAAGAAGGACAATCCCGGGAAAACCGGGACAGGTGGCAACACTAACGCTAACCCACTGCTGCTGCATTTTCTAAATAATGCCGCGAGTGGGGATTGAGGAAGTGACGTCGCCTGCATCTGCGCAGTGCGACCTGATGCAGCCCCTGAAGTGAGACACAAGAAACACATACTGCAATATAATAAGAATAACGCGACTAAACGAGACGTTTTGGTCAATGAAAATGCAGAGACATTTTAGCATAGTTTTTATTTTGTAAACCACATTTAGTCTCGTTTTTATTCGTCAACAATATTGCATTCTACATTTAATTATAGTTATCGTCACATGACCAGCATTTACGTTGCGTCTAGTCTCGTTTTTGTCACGTGATAAAGGTTCGTTGACGACGATATTTAGTCATAATTTTCGTTGACTAAAGCAACACTAGTACCAGCCACTCTGTATCATTGAGATTCATGGACAAAACTCTAGGGCAGAGCGATATGGTAAAAAAATCATATTGTGATTATTTTGACAGATATTGTGATTGTGTTATGATTCACTATTGGTGGGAATAATCGATTTTGCATCACAGTTAAAATGTTCACTGAAAAAAATATTAAAATTGTGATGTGACATTTGTTGGGGTCTGTACCAAACAAACATGTTTTCTTACATCTGGAGAAAAAAACGTGTAGGTCAGAGCATCTCTGCAGCACTACAGTACTTCATGTATAATGGTGTTATACATTTACATTTACACATTTTACCCTAATCCAAAAATTGTAGCTCCTGCAATTTGGATATTGCACTTAACCATATTGTGATTTCAATAATATTTCGATAAATTTGTTCAGCCCTATATAAATCCCTCTTCCTCCACCATGCAGGGTGGGAGACATACAGACTACGTGGCCGACCAAGTGGTGTCCAAGCTCATCGAGGTGGTGAAGAAGAAGAACAAGGCTGGGGTGGCAGTGAAGGCCTTCCAGGTGAGGCCTCCTTTTCCCCCAACCTGAGCCCCAACTCGAGCCCCTTTAGCTCAAGGCTGTGAATCAAACCTTTACTTTTCCTTGTCCTTCTCTGGTGATATTGCCCTCTACTGTTCACCCAGAACATGCAGAATAACGGTGACAAGAAATATGATTTATTATTAAAATCATTTACTTTTATTTGAGTTTTTTTTACTTGCTTCTGTAGAAGATAATTCATACTAAACTATCTTAGAAAGTGAGGGAGAGGAAATACGAACAACTGTGACAATAAAAAGACAGAGCTTTATTGTCAGAGTTAAGTTTGCAAAGTCAACTGCCAATACAAGTCGTGCAGGCCCTTATATCACCTTCAACAAAATTACATATACATTTATTCAAATCTCCTTGTCCAACCACAAGCCCCATATTTACATATACACACTCTATTCCAACCAATAGCAACTCTATTTACTCTAACACCAGTTAATTATCTTAACTCCCATTTGTCTGACCCAACATCTGTTGTCCCCTTCCTGACCATCTAATATCAAAGGCCCTAAACCCTCCAGTTCTCTACCAAACACAAAGACTATGAAATGAAATGAAATGAAATGAAGTTTAATTGTCGTTTACAGTACACGGTACGTCAACGAGATTAGGAGATGGGGGAACCCCCTGGTGCTAGTAATAAAAACACTGAATGAAAACACTGAATAGTATGCACAGAAAAACAGTACAGTAGAATAAGAA
>OMKN01062285.1:2707-13706 GCA_900302345.1 Melanonus zugmayeri | reverse complement strand
GAGAGAGAGAGGCAGAGAGGTTAGCCCCATCTGTCTGACCTCCATGTCAGCTCTCACGTAACAAACATACCCACATTCTTTACATTTCATCAGCACACACACACACACGTGCGTACACAACACAAGCATGCACACACATGCACACACACCCATTGTCGAGGTTTATTAGCGTGTGCACACAAGCACACGTAGTTGAAATGTAGGTGAAGGACACCCAAGGCTGTCTGTCATGACCTGAAACTCAAGTCATGTGTTAAACAAGTCTTTTATTTAAATGTACTCATGATTTAGTTAGCACAGGAGTTCAGTTACTCCTAGTGACCGTACACACGACTGCTACTACTGCACACACAGTAGTTTGCACAAGCACTGTTTATCCTGTGACCTGTCGAGTAATCCAATTGGAAACCAAAGAAAACAAATGGTGAATATGTTACTGGTTCGCACAGGGAAGGAACATTTTGAAATGTATTATACTTTGAACTTTGTATACTCACCTTTAACGCAGAGACACAAAACATTAGATGTGTGCCAACACTTATTTCATAAGCATTTACCATGGAGTCAATTTGTTAGCTATACTTTTGAATGAAAGTATCGTAATCATACTTCAGTCTTTTGGATGTAAGCATCATGAACGCACTTAATTAATTTGGATCCAAGCGTTGTAAACACACTTCTTTCATTTGGATCTAAGCGTCATAAACACGCTTCTTTCATTTGGATCTAAGCGTCATAAACACACTTCATTCATTTGGATCTAAGCATTGTAAACACGCTTCATTCATTTGGATCTAAGCATTGTAAACACGCTTCATTCATTTGGATCTAAGCATTGTAAACACGCTTCATTCATTTGGATCTAAGCATTGTAAACACGCTTCATTCATTTGGAGCTCATCCAGGGTGAACCTCGTATCCTGACGCCCTATCAATGTCACCTTGACACTCCCTGGCTGCTGTGCTAGACTATCAGGTGTTGTTTCTCTTTCCTGTCCTTGTACGGTGACAAGTGGGGTCAGACTGTCTCACCGTGGCCCCTGGCCAACCATGAGCCCTCTTCTGATGAATGATGTAATGCTGATATCTATAGCTACAACCGCCCCACATCACCACAACGTCACCACCACCACCACCATCATCTCCACAGTCATCACCACCACCACCACCACTGTCAACACAACCATCACCTCCATCATTACCACCACCATCATCATCACCACCAACATCACCGTCACCACAATCTCCACCATCACCACCACCTTCACCTCCATCACTACCACCTCCATCACCACCACCTTCACCTCCATCACCAACGCCACCACCACCCACATCACCACCACTATCTCGCACCACCACCACTATCCCCACCATCACCACCACCTTCACCTCCATCATCACCAACGCCACGAGCTACAAAAACTTTACACGGGAGCTTCCACGGCCATTGGCTCAAACATGGACAATGGCTAGTGGACCTTTATTCTTTTCTGTTACTAGTCGATCGATTCTGTTGCTATTTCTGTAGCCCAGGCTGTGAATCGCCTGGTTATAATTGTGGTATGGTGATGCTGATGGTGAGTGTCTAACAAGTCCAAGTTGCCAGCCAACTGGGATCATGAATCAATTTAAATCGGGATCAAAACCGATTCAGTTAAGGGCAGGCCAGATGAGCCAGCTTCTCTGTGTTTTCTTTTTTTTTTCTCTCAGTGTGAGTAATGGCTGTTTACACTTTTTCACTGCCTCTGTTGCTCCTGCCTCTCCTCTATCTTTCCTGTCCCACTTTCAACTCCACTCCCCACTCCTCCCTCTCTCAAGTGGCCCTCCTCCTCCAACACCCTTCTTCTTCTTCACCTCTCCTCTGCTCACTCTGCTTATTTCTCCCTCGTTCCTTGAGCTCTTTATCTTTCTGGGACATATAGGCCTCAGGAATGCTATTAGTCTCAGCAAGACAAACATTGAAGAAGAAAATAGAATAGGAAAAGATTAGGTACATTTTTCTTTATGCTTATAAGGTATCCCCCTTGTTAGTTTCAAATGTATCAGGGTCACCTATAGCTAAATATATGACATGCTTGTTTGCTTACACTATTAAATGGCAGGTTTTCATTTTCGTGTTTCTTCATTTTCGTTTCTATTAAAGGACAGGGTTTATTAAGTCACATTTAAACTGACAACCAGAGAACAAAAAGCATTCTCTAAACAAAGTTAGTTTTTGAGTGACTCCAAAGCGAATCCCAGATTACATCTCACCAGAAACTTTTGTGAACACACTTGTGAACACTATACTACACACCACATCGGTGGGTCAGCAACTTAACATAAAGCCTATGGCTCAGCTAGCAGACGAGGCTAACCTTGTAATTTACTATGATGTGATGTCTGTTCCTAATGGTCCGTTCACGCAGAATCACGCCTAGTTAGCGTTTTCACTCTTGTTGGCTCTGAGGGGATTACAGTACCGGTAGCCACGGGTGATAGGTGGTGGTAGGCCTACACACATATATAGGTAGTTGGTGGTATAGTATGTAGTATATGCTATGTAAATGTGAAAAGTATGTCAACTTCTAAACTTGGCAATTTTATTTACGGGTGGAAATTACCCGACCCTTGCATAAACCTGCTAACTACTAACTGTTTAGCAATCTATTGGTGTGTTGGACCAATGTTGCTCTTTCATTGATTTCTTTGTTTAGAATTGAACACATTTATTTTCCACTCCATCTCTTTCCATTTCTCTTTCCATTCCCCAAGCATAACTAAATCAAACCTAAAACTTAAACCTAAAAAAACCCTAAACAGAAACACGGGGACGCAGTGCTTGCCAGGTATGATCTTTGCTGTGTGGCCTGCCAGCCACTGTACCTGCCTGCTCGTGTGGTTGATGTATAATTATACAGCACGGGAGACGCTTTGACGCAATTCAGCCTATTAGAGAAACATACCTAACGTTGGCGTAATTATGTTTTTTTACAACGGTGCCCAGTTTCAGCATGGACCATGGGTTTTTAAACGCTGCATATGCTCAGAGAGAGATGATGCTACACAAACCTCTTCCTTTATGAAAAGGGGGGGCAAACGTTTTTCAACAAGGAGCAAAGCAAAAGAACAAGAGACGAGAAGTTTTTGGGTGACTGTGTGTCTTGGTTTTTATTCTCTCTGGCGACGTCACCCGCTCTGATGGGCAAGGGGGCTAGCCTGCTGCTGTGGTGGTCTAATAAATGCTCTGTTTGTTTGCACAGTGTACTCCAGCCAGAACCGGGACCCGGAAGGCGGGACGAACAAGGGGTTGTTTTTGAGAGAGAGAGATGGGAGAGGGAGGGGAGGGGGGTCTAAATGTGTGCACAGGGTAGAAAAACAAGATTTAGCCGCATGGACTGACCATTACAGTCTGTCTGCCTGTCTCCTGTTCAGCCAGGCATTCACACACACACATTCACATAGGCACCCACACATTGGCATACACTGGCACTCACATTCACACCCACACACTCACTCACATACACGCAGACATGCACCCACATATAGAATGACACACTCTCACTCACATGTAGAGACACTCACACGCACATACACACCACTCATTGACATGTGTGTTAAGAGGCCCGTCTTCCTCCTCTGTGTTCATGGTTGTCATCCAGCCAGGACTTGAATGAGAGACTGAACCAGTGGAAAGAGGAGGAGGAGCGGACAACAACAGCTCCTCTCCAGTTTTGGCTCAAAGAACATCCCCCCTGATACTACTGTAGGACAGGTACCTACTCAGGTACAGATCACCACAACAACTTATAATAATGACCTGTTTTCCCACGTTTGCCTTGCCTGTCTACCACACCACGCATACATGCGCATGTGCACACACACACTTAATCACACACACACTCACCCATACAGACATTAACATGTGCTGACCATTCATGACTAGTCTTCAGTCCTTTGACTCTGGCTCAGGATTTGCATGAGAAGTTGCATCCTGGAGGGCCTCTCCTCCTCCTCTCTTCTATTATTTCTCTTTCTCTTCCAGTCACTCCACCTCTATTTCTTTGGCCTATTTCTTCACTTTCTACTAGGGTGTTATGCAAGACAGCTTCTTCAGGACAGCCAATCAGTTTGCTGAGCCGGGGGGAGTGCTGCTCATTGTGTTTCCTGTAGCACTCATTTAAAGCTAAATGTAAGGCTAAATTAAAGTTAAGGTAAAACTAGTGTAAAGGTCATGTAAAGCTCATGTAACGCTAGTGCAAAGCTAATTTAATGCTAATATAAAACTAGTGTAAAGCTAATGCAAAGCATTGAAAGCTAGTGTAAAGCTAATGTAAAGCTAGTGTAATACTAATGCAAAGCTAATGTAAAGCTAGTGTAAAGCTAATGCAAACCTAATGTAAACTTAATGTAAAGCTAATTAAAAGTGAATGTAAAGCTACTGTGATGCTAATGTATAGCTAGTACTGTAAACATTTTGTATTTTTTTTCTTATGTCTGATGGAACTGTATTCCAGCCTGGTTAAAGCTGACTGCTTTCTTCTTATTAAACATGTGAAGGGGGATAATGGAAAAGAGGCGTTGTGGTCTTTTGGCCATCGCTGCCCTCAACAAACTGTTTATATGGTGGTGTTTTTGTTGACGTGGTGTTGTCACAGGCTACGGGAACCCACTTTCTCTAAAGTTAAATTTTGGCTAGTCAACAGGGCTAATGATTTTCAGAAAAGGTTAGAGAATGTTAACGTGTACCTGGCGGTACATTTGTCTCAGTGTGCTTTTGACCATTGGCGTAACCTGATCCTTTGAACCTCTTCCCTCTGTTAAGTAGCCTGAGCTTTGCTTAACTCTCTCTAGACGCTCTCCGCATGCACTAGCAATGGGTGTTTGTCAGCGAAAGCAAGTTAGGTAACAACTACCAAGAAACAAGTTCTATGACAACAAAGGATTAGGGCCTATAGGATTAACTGTTATTTTTGCAGACATTCATTTAGCGCGTTGGGTTTGTGGCTGCAGTGCGTCGATTTGCCACATGGGCACCATAATGCCCAGTTGTTTCATCTGGTCGCCAGAGTCCAGTGGAACAGTGGACCGTACAACGTCATTAAATGTGTTCAGTAATTGACAGAAAGCGATGATTCTGCTGAGTGCAGCTGAAGTTGTTCAACTGTATAATTAGGAAGTAAATGAATTATAAAGAGAGAGAGAGTGGGAGTATGGAAGTTTCATGGTATATGTTGTGTATGAGCTGGGGGAAAAAAGTAGAAGACAAAGTCACCTTTAAATTATTGCCACCATCATTATTAATATGAACTTTTATTGTGAAAAACTATTAAAATAGGTTGTATTGATACAGATTCTAAATATTACAAGTAGATTTTTCAGTTTCACACGTCACTTCATGCAAAAGACTACATAATCAGATCTAAATCCAACAATAAAACATTTTATTTTAATTATAAACCATATACATCTACAGTTTAGTTTCATAATGTAAAATGAGACATGATGGAGTGGCATTTGGATCAATCAACCCCCATCAATTATGTAATGTACAATCATGTTGCGTTTCCCCCTCCTTTTACCCTAGACGATCCATCTAAGGGGGTTCGTACACAGGGACCCTGGTTTATTTTAAAGACCCTGGAAACCCAAATCCGCAAAAACCTAACTATGTAATTTAGGGTCTTATGTACATACTAGTAAGCATCTAAATAGTATTAGACATTAGTTTCAATCCATGTCTGAAATATTGTCATTTAAGTTTTTTACTCTTTCCTGATTTTGGGTTTGAATTGGGCGGGATTATGCTCGGATCTTATGACGTCATAAAATCCGCGAACCAATCGGAGCCGCTAGGTGTTTCCCTCTTCGCTCACCGCTACTAGGGGAATCCTGGTTAGTTTATTTTGCTCCACTTACTGATATGCTTAAGTTCAGCAGGTCGCCTCGTCTGATCTGAGGTCGTATTCAAGAGTTGATTATTGTGTGACTCCCGGTGTTTGCCTCAGGGAAAAGCTCAGGGGTTTGAGAAGAAGCATCTCGCCGGGACACACCCGCCGCCACTCGCTCGCCCGCACCCACCGCGCCCACCTGCCACCAACAGAGACTTCGACACGCAGCGGGAGACGTGGACAGCGTGATGGAGACACAAGGTCGTCCACCGGCTGCCGCACCCCGACAGTGCCTAGCAAGGCTCCCAGGGGGTCTCTCACTGTGTGTCGAGGTCTCTCTATTGGTGGCGGGCGGACGCAGCGTGTGGATGCTTAATGAGACACCCAACTATGATATCATATATGCATTTGTATTATTTCAAGCCAGGTGTCCAGGGTCTTTAAGAAAGAGGCAACCAATGGTTTGCTATTCTATCAGAATATTTAAATAAAATGACAATTCGACAATGTGTGGTTTTAATGATGTCACAAAATAGGATGAATCAAAATGGAAAGTCCTCTGAAGAGCTTTACTGCAAGACGGCCCTCTCCCGTCACTCACAGGCCCCCGTCGTCCTGTTGAACAGATTTTAAAAAGACAGAAACCGTGTGTGCTTTTTACACAATCTTTGAGACGGCTGTTAATGAACATTAACGCTTTGCTTAGTGTGCATGTTCCAGGCCAATCGGATATTAAAGCATTCGCCCAAATCTCCTTAATCTTTAACCTGGATTGTTTGGATGAGTAATTTCGCTTGGGAAAACACAGCTGTGTCAGATGTTAACGTTAACTGATTTACATGTGTGTAATAATAAATCATAGTTTTTACAACAAACTATCCATCCATTGGCTCTCCGCAGAGTGATGTCATCTCAATGAGACTAAACAGTTCCATCTCGAAATCAATGATTAGCCATGGAGCAGCATTGTTAACATGCCCTGGTCAAACACTGCACAGACACTTGCCTGTGGTGGTACACTCGCTAACAGCATACGGGAGCGTGTCTATGTTCCCCCAGCCCTATGTTCCCCCATTTCTACGATTTTTTTCCCCCATCAAAAATAGGCCCTATGTTCCCACAGCCCTATGTTCCCCCATTTCTAAGAAATGTTCCTCCCATCAAGATTAGGCCCTATGTTCCCCCAGCCCTATGTTCCCTCAGGTTCTATATTAACAAGGGGGATGCTTTTTGTTCATGGTTAACATGGGGGATGGTTTTTGGTGTATTTGCTAACAAAGGGGATGGCATCCCCCCCATCCCCCCTACAATTCGACCACTGGCCATTCCCTAATGCACATAACGTGTTGTTGCCCCCCCTTAACCCGCCATATTGCTGCAGTAATAGTGATCACCTTGGTTTCAGAGAGTTTTCTTTATTTAAGCACAAGGAACATTATACATATTTAATAGTAAATGATAATGATAACAGGCATGCGGGCAGCCAGAGCAGTCATCCAATCAACTTCACACTTGATGGCACTTCCTCGGGTCCCCAGCATCACAGCCATCAAGTGTGAAGTTGATTGGACGACTGCTCTGGCTGCCCGCGTGCCTGTCTGTCCCATGCGTGCCTGTTATTTGTTATCATTATTATTTACTATTAAATATGTATAATGTTCCTTGTTCTTAAATAAAGACAACTCTCTGAAACCAAGATGATCACTATTACTGCAGCAATAGGACGGGTTAAGGGGGGGCAAAAACACGTTATGTGCATTAGGGAATGGCCATACCTGTGCTGTGGGGATGTAGGCCTGAGGGAACATAGGGCTGGGGGAACATGGGGCCTAATCTTGATGGGAGGAACATTTCATAGAAATGGGGGAACATAGGGCTGTGGGAACATAGGGCCTAATTTTGATGGGGGAAAAAAATCGTAGAAATGAGGGAACATAGCCCAGCATACAGCCTCGTACGGTTGTTCGACCCTAACCTTGGCTGTCATGGCTCACTATAGCTAACCATACAACACAGCGTTGTACAGCATAGCTGTTTAGCCGTAGCGTTTTGCTATCGCGGAAGACTAGCTAACAGCACACTGCATTGCATGGTCTTTTCAGCACTTTACCTCAATGCTGTCATAGCATGCGAGCTAGCGTGTTGTAGCATGCAAGCTAACGGTGGTGCATGGCCTGTTCCTAACCTTACCTCTTGGCTGTCATAGCATGCAAGCTAGCATGCACATAGCATGAAACCAAACCGTGGTGCGCGTCCCCCTACCTGCTTGCTCTCCCGGCAGTCTCCGCAGATGCAGCCGATGCAGCCGTTGACCACCTGTATGCCACAGAGACCTGTCTGCAGTGTGCCCATGATGAGTATGATGGCGAACAGGCTAATGTGCCACTCCATGGCGTTCTGGGGGTCCTTGCACATGTCCCATATTGTGTGGTTGCTATTACCGCTGTAGGAAGGGAGAGAGACAGGGAGAGAGAGAGAGGGAGGGGGAGGGAGAGAGAGAGAGAGAGGTCAGTGTGAGAGAGTTGAGAAGATGATGAGAGAGAGAGAGACAGAGAGAGAGAGAGAGAAGGGAACAATTGGGCAAAGATAGAGAGAGGAGGGGGCAAGGGTTAAGTTATTGAGAGAAATGCACATAGACACACACTAGTGAATAGTTTAACACACGTTGCAAAGGTTCAGATATACAGGAGATGAACACGCACGCACACACACACACACACAGGCAGCTGGTTACTGGTTCAATTCTCGGCTCGGTGTAGTCAGTGCATTTTTTTAAAGCAATGTGACGCTACTGAGAGCGAAGAATTAAGAATGTGTGACTTCACATCAGAACATTTTTTACAATAACGTGCCACTTGAAGACACCAAGTACTACTCACCTGCCAATTGTTTCGAACGGGTACTCCCACTTGTTATTTTTTTCTGTCAGACAGTAGGGCCCGATGGCCAGACCTGCACTGGCCACGCTGGTGCAGTAGAGAGCGCCAAGGAGTCCGAAGGCGGAGGAGAACACGGAGTTCAGCATCTGACCGATGTACAAGGAAGACAACAAGTAACATTTTTGAACGTTTCGGATGATTTCACTGATTCCAGTAACGATAAAGACCAACACTCTTACTTCCTCATACATAACCTCAACTTTCTGTACTTGATATGGAAATTCCAGTGTGGAAAATTCCAGGTTTGGGATGGTGAAAATACTCCCCTGTGTTTGATATCAGTTTACGTTTATTGTGTTGGTGGCACAAATTATTTAATTGATGCCAATAAGCAATATACTGACGTCACCACGGTTACCTTGGCAATACTGATCCCATGCAATAACTGTACTTACCCGGCAACGGTTACCACAGCAACCTGTTCCGCAGCAACCCTTGCCCCCTGCCCTGATAGCAGAACAGCTGGGGCACAGCATCTAAGGATATGAATATAAATATGAATTAATTATTATTGATGACGAATATTTATTCATATTATTCATATCAAGAGAATAGAATAGCTTATTTTCCAGTACAGGAACTGAAAACGTAGTTGGACAGTGGAACAAAATGTTAGTACATAATTATAAATAATTAAATAATTCCTTCCTGTTAAGTTGGTTGGCCATTTCTATTCCAGATGAGGAACATCTAATCAATTTAAAATAGATAATGTTTAGTGTGTGTGTGTGTGTATATATATGAGAGAGTGTTTCTGTGTTTTTCTCTGTGTATCTGTGTGTGCGTCTGCATGCGTGCTTATCTCCTCAGGCGTTAATCATTGAACAGGTTATAATATTCAGATAGAAGCCAGGGTTGTCATAAAGCAGGAGTGTCTCTCAGTACACCTAATCGCGGTCCCGTCCTGCGCTACACTACACTATAGGTGATAAAGATACACTCTGGTTCCATAAATGACGGATCATACTCTGCTCTTATAAATATGTTATTTACAGGCCCCTAATCAACCTTTAAATTGTGTGTGTGTGTGTACAGACAGATAGCTCTAGAGATAAGATGGAGAGAGAGATAGGGGAAGGAAAGCAAGAGAGAGATTTTCAACTTATTTCCCTTGTAGATTGCTTTCGACATATGGTTTGAATCAATCTAAGGCAAATGTATTATATAGCGCCCTTCAAACACAAGGCCGTTAAAGGTGTTTCTAGGGAACATATTGAGTACAGTGCAAAATATCAACAACCATATTACCTGCTTTGCTAGCTAACGTTTGCTTGTGTGTGTCTATGTGGCACTACAAAAAGTACATTTCAAGATTATTAAACTGCCTGAAATCAAAACTGTGCAAATGTATCCACTATATAATACAGCCTGTGTGTACTTACTACTGTACACAAACAAAGGCATCTTTGTGAAAATCTCACATTTCACTCTCTTTCACATATCATCTGCATACTTTTAATAGCCACTATGGTACATATTACATACAAAGAAGGTATAGGCCTACACTTTAATACTAATGCCAGCCCCCCCCCATAACATACAGTGACCACTATGTATACACCAATTCTCGAAAAACATTAAACTTGACCAACATGGAGGTGAAGCTAAGGGTAGTGGTGGTGGTCAGGTGGGTGGGGTGAGGGGAGGTGTACTTACGAAGAGCCCCCCTCCAATGAGTCCCCCCATCAGCCACACCTGCGTGGAGACATGGGGAGGCTGGGTGCCGTTGGGGAAGAAGAGGAGCAAGTTGGCTATCATGCAGATGAAGGCCGTGGGCAGCAGGATGAGGCCCACCAGGCGCGCACACTTCCCCATACAGCACATTGTGTTCTCTCTACCTCGCTCGCTCACTCGCTCGCTGTTCCGTCTTTCTCACTGTCTGTGGTCCGTGTGTGTCTCTGTTTGATGCCCCTTGTATCCAAGTCGTTCACACCTTTCCCACTCCCATAACAAAAGTAACTCCGAAAATTAAACGTGATGCCACGAGACGAGCTGGGACCCAACTCACCGTGAGTATCTTTGAGTTTCAGCGTGGGTGGGGTGGGGTGAGGGAGGAGGTGGGTGTTGTGGGGTGAGTTTCGAGCTTGCCGCTGTCTCCAATGCAAACACACAGTCACAGACACACACACACACACATACACACATTAACACACATTCACACACATTCACACATTAAACATTAACAAACAT